>JACYXH010000810.1:737500-745000 GCA_026745465.1 Lota lota | reverse complement strand
GGTAGAGGCCCTCGAGCCGGGAGGGTGAGAATGAGCAGCAGCCGTCGTCATGGAAACTGAAGAACGCGCCAGTCATCCGGCGGCGTTCCGGTGGGGATGACCTGTTTTATTTTATTTTATTAGTACGGCCCAGCAGGACTTCCGAGGAGTGTTTTAGACGGAGCTCTTGAACTCGCCGCGAAGGCTCAAACCCCTCAGAAGGAACTTGTGTTGAATTCCCTGATGGGGACACAAGTCTGCTGGGTTTGCCGGGGGAATGTCACAAATTGCACATGAAGGACTTATGCGCAGTTTAACTTTGGAAAGTGAGTGTGGCCCAGCAGTTGTAAATGTCCTGTACACCGGTGTTTGTTTTGTGTTTGTGGTTGTCTCCATATAGTCGTGTGTCAAGGAGGAAAATGAGGTCGTGCATCAGAGAGCTGTCCTTCAGTGCATACATTCCACAAACTGTCAAATTCAGTTGAAACCAGTTCAATCCAGGTCCGGGAAGTGGAGGTTATGCCTTTCAATCAGCTGGGTTCACTCATTAGCTGGATCTCGGGGTCGTGCCTCATTAGCAGATCCAGCTGGTTGGCTGGAAATGCCGGGGAGGATTCTCTGGAAGCCGGAAGGTCCACTTTTGCGGGGGGGGTCATTTTCTGAAATGTTTTCTGAATATTCATTTTCCCCGTGGTTAGTGAGAGGGAGGGGCCACACTGATCAATAGCACAGAGGTCACGATTGCTGTGGATCAGTCCTCCTGAATAACAAAACGTCATCAGTACACACGCGCACGCACATAAATGCACAGCACAACATCAATCATTTAGTGCGCGTGTGTCACAACACTCAGCGCCTGCACTAAAAGTGCACGTGCACAAGCGCGTGCATGTAACACAAAAGCCTGTCACCGGTCGATGACGTGCACGTCTTCAGTGTTACATGCATGTGCTTGTGGACGTGCACAAAAAGTGCACGTCCACAAGCACATGCATGTAACACTGAAGACGTGCACGTCATCGACCTATGAGGTCTTTTTACTGCCATCACATCGACTAGTTACTGCCATCACTAACAAACCACAAAAGTGCACGTGACACGGACGGGTAAGACGGAACACCGCATCAATAATTGAGTGGGCGTCGGTAAGACGTGCCCCCCGCCCCCCTGCCTCCGTGGTGGCGGTGGGGGTGGGGGGCTGCTTCCTGCCGGTGTGTCATGCTCCGTAGGTCCGCACTGCTCAGACGAATGGGATCTGCGGTCCAAGGGTCCCTGCGCTGATCTGCAGAGCGCCGCGGGTGGGGGTGGGGGGTGGGGGGGGTGGGGTGGGGGTGGGGGTCAGGTCTGATCCGAAGTGAACCTCCCCTTTAATGCCGCGGGAACGCCAGGGGAAGCTTGACTGTCTTTGCCGCACTGGCAGAGTGTTGTCAAAGTGGTGGAGTTTGGGTTGTTGGTGTGCGTGTGTGTGTGCGTGCGTGTGTGTGTGTGTGTGCGCGCGTGCGCGCGTGCGTGGGGGATTACGAAGAGCATATCGACGTGTTTCCAAAAATAGCTCGGAGGTGGGATTGGACGCATTTTTCAAACTGGTTTTGGAGCCAGAGGTGAATGTCACAGGTCGACATGAACACCGGGGTTCATAGGTGTTATACGGGCGGGTTTTGAAAGGAGTTTGAAAGGTTTCAACGCTGTTCTACCACTGTGTTTATAAAGGGAATCAGGACCAGTGTGTGGTTGTGGATTGACTAAAAGAGAAAAAGAGAAGCTAAACATAGAAGTGTTGTCCTACAGAGAAGCCAGATGTCAGGAAGGCCGGCTGGATCCAGATGTTTGTGACAGTTTGGTGGGAGATCAGCGTCAACAGAACACCCCAGAGAACAACGAGTGCATCCCATAATGTCGTCCTCATGCACACAGTAACACAAATACTAATACCTGAGTACTAGTTCCAACAATGTTCTTTAGAATTTGCAGTAACCTCCACCGAGATGAATTGTGTCACAAGATTCTCGACGTCGCCTTCATTTGCTTGTTTTCATAACTCCGCTGCGTAATTCACCCGCCGAGTGTGACAGTTTATACATTAAAACCACAAAGAATCCCTGTCCACACTTCTTCTGCTACGTCCCAATAAACTACGGGGATACAATATTTGTAACACGAAGTTTCATATTTTCGGAGCACAGTAATAATGTCCTCCAGGCTTTGTTCCCTGGGTGACGCGTAGTTAGCAGTAAATAACAGTGTTTGGGGTTGCGTCCATAGTTCCTTTGCTCCCAAGACAGCTAACACGCGTGGCTCGTATTTCCCAGGAAACCAGAGGTGACGGAGCGCATCGTTAGCACGCTGTTAGCGCTCCCGCTAATCACGCAGACAGCACCTGGAAGCTGTCCTCCTAGCTTATCTGCCCTGTCCTGCTAGCTGGCCCGTCCTATTAATCACACTGCTCTGATAGCGCAGCTGCCTTACCTGCTAACCTAGATGTTTAGTCCCCTTAGCTAAGCTAGCCTGCTCTGCTGGCGTCTTTTCTCCCGCTATATATTGGGACTAAAGGTTAGGTAACAGTTACTAATTTCATGTCAAGACTTTCAAGACATAGATGTATATATATAAATACAAAAATGTACAACACTTCAATACAAATCATAAAATACATAATAAAAGCTGTAATAATGCATCCCCTGATTTCTTAAAAACAAAGTTCAGAACAAACGTTGTTATTTTCTCCTCTCTCTTCAGACCAAAACTAGAGAGCTAATCCCTGCGCGGCAGACAGCAAACGGCCACGGAGCTAGCCACGCGAGGTGTAGCTAATAAATATAGCGGTTGACACTGATTGCTTCCACGTCGTCTTGGCAACAGTGCAACGGGCCCGCCAGCCTCTGGGGCAACCAGGTGACAAATTGACGCATTTGCCAGGAAAAAAAATTAAAAGTACCGATCATGTTCTCCGATAAGGGTGATTGTCTGGGAACCACAGATCCCTCAATCCATTCCAGTTTGTGTAAATATTTCTTTAATTTAGATGTGAGAGAAATGAGCCATCTGACAGATGAAAAGATAGACTGTTCTATTCTTGTGTGTGTACCACGGCACTGTGTTTGCAGTCGTTTTATGTTAGTATTGTAGTACAATGAGGTGCCTGTAGTGTGTTTCAGTGTATATACCTACTTATACTGTGGCACTGTGTTAGTAGTACTGTAGTTTTATGTTAGTATTGTAGTGTGCTGTTGTCCCTGTAGTGTGTTTCAGTGTATACTGTAGTACTGTGTTAGTAGTACTGTAGTTTTATGTTAGTATTGTAGTATGATGTTGTCCCTGTAGTGTGTTTCAGTGTATACTGTAGTACTGTGTTAGTAGTACTGTAGTTTTATGTTAGTATTGTAGTATGATGTTTTTCCTGTAGTGTGTTTCAGTATATGTACTTATATATACTGTGGCACTATGTTAGAGTGGTGGTACTGTGGTACTATTTAATTCCTGTAGTACCATGTTGTCCCTACACGGTCTTTACTGTTTACTGTTTTTATTTCAGTGATCAACATGCATCATTTCCTGTTGGGCTAATGAACCTCAATCCACAACACTAGTCCTTGTGTTTAAAACAAATTACCTAAACACACTATTACTTCCATCACACGCACGCACACACAGCCCAGCTAATGATAAAGCATTGCGGTGTATTTGGGTCAGAGCGTCTGAACCCCCCTCCACCCTGACTGGTGGTCACGTGACCGTCCACCGCCCTCCATCTCTTTAATATCTGAAGAGCTGAAGGTGATTGATGAGGGTGTGTCGCCGTGGCGATGGAATCGTAGTGATGGATGAGCAGCCTCCGTCCTCCCGGGAACAAATACATCATGTGAGAGTCAGTACTGCGTAGGGCTGTAGTACTGTCTGTAGTACTGTCTGTAGTACTGTCTGTAGTACTGTCTGTAGTACTGGCTGTAGTTCTGGCTGTAGTACTGTCTGTAGTACTGTCTGTAGTACATGTTATGTACTGTGGTACCATGTTAGTAGTGCAGTAATATCTGTGGTACTATGTTAGTACTGTGGTACTATGGTAGACTTGAGGTACTATGTTGGTACTGGGTACTATGCTAGTACTGTGGTACTATGGTAGACTTGAGGTACTATGTTGGTACTGGGTACTATGCTAGTACTGTGGTACTATGGTAGACTTGAGGTACTATGTTGGTACTGGGTACTATGCTAGTACTGAGGTACTATGGTAGACTTGAGGTACTATGTTGGTACTGGGTACTATGCTAGTACTGTGGTACTATGGTAGACTTGAGGTACTATGTTGGTACTGGGTACTATCTGTGGTACTATGTTAGTAATGGGTAATATGTTAGTACTGTGGTACTATGGTAGAACTGATGTACTATGCTAAAAATAAGGTACTATGTTAGTACTTTGGTACTATGGTAGTACTGAAGAACTATCTGTGGTACTATGATAGAACTGAGGAACTATCTGTGGTACTACTACCTTAGTAGTGTTGTACTATCTGTGGTACTATGTTAGCACTGTGGTACTATGGTAGAACTGAAGAACTATGCTAGTACTGAGGAACTATCTGTGGTACTACCACCTTAGTACTGGGGTACTATGTGTGGTACTACCACCTTAGTACTGGGGTACTATGTGTGGTACTACCACCTTAGTAGTGTGGTACTATCTGTGGTTCTCCTGCTGTCAGTAAGCACTATGGTAGTTCTGTCTGCTAGGGGTGTGTTTGACTCACTGAAGTTGATCAAACTTGCGACAGCCCGTCGTCCCCGACTGCCTGGCAGTCCGTTCCCGAGCTCCTCACTTTGAAACTCATCTCTGGTGGAGTGACCCTAATTACACGACGAGGAAGCACAAGATAATTAGCACCGCGGGGTCGTCCGGATTCTTGTCGTCACTTTGCCGACGACAAGGGCGGCCGCGGTTTAACCTGGAGACGAACGTCACGCATCTCTAATCCACGGTTTGAATCCCAAGCTTTGCACGCCCACCGCTCGTTTATGTTTTTGACGTTGAGTTGAATGTCGGCGATGTGATCTGACTTGTGTGAGGGCTCCGCAGTGCTGAAGGTGGCCCCCCGGTCGAGGTTGTTTGCGCATCGGGTCTGAAGATCCAAGTCCAACGGCTCCTTCGTTTCCGACGCCAGCCACGGAAAGGAGAGTGGCTTATGAGAGTGGCTTCACAGAAACCCCTCTTATAACACACAACGCCACAACGATCATCATCCCCACAATGCCACACCGATCACCACGAAACGGCTCTGGGAACTACACTGATCCCCGCTGCGTTCTACCTGTTTATACTTTTTCATATTCCCCTTTTTCAAGGGTTCCAGTTTATTTCAAAACCGTTCTTGGCAATACGTGGCATGGTGATTATCTAACCTACCTTGTGTTGACTATTTTACTGCTAAACTCAGAAATAAGAGGGCAAGTGAACACGCTTTATACTTCCAGCTTCAACAATATTTGAGAGATTGCCTTTAGTGTGCCAGTAGGCATCCCTGGGCAAGAGAAGGACTTATTACATAACTAAATCGAATCTGGCTGAAGAATAACGAAGAATCAAACTTTTTATTCTTATGCTAATGCCACCCTAAATACCACCCTAATAATCCTAATAATCAAATCCAAAACATCTACCCTAACACTGTTAGTCCTCTGCTCCTGTGATCACATTGTATCGATCACATTGTAATCACATCGGTCTGTCGTCAGACCGCGTGTTGAAGATGCCAGAGTAACTCGATGGGAAATGTTCTCTGCAGAGGAAGTCCCTCTGGAACGTTCTGAGGAAATAACCTTGTTCTGTTCTGGTGGACCGATGTCTCTCCGAAGGAACTTCTGTCCGTCTGTCTGTCTGTCTGTCTGTCTGTCTGTCCGTCCGTCTGTCTGTCATCAGTCTTGTCTATCTGTGTGGGAAACGATCTACGAGTCAGTGGCGTAAATAACTTTTTTATTCGAATGGCCGGATGTCTCTCTGTAGGAACTCCTGTCTGCCTGTCTGTCCCGTCCGTCCGTCTGTCCGTCGTCCCGTGCTTGGTTGACCTCTCTGCTCCGAGAGACGATTTACAAGTCCCCGTGCGTCTCGGGGGACCCGGAGGTTCAGGATGACTTTGAGCCCGGACTCCGAAGGACACTCAAACTGAACTTCCTCCAAGTCTGTTTGGTCGTCGTCTGCAGTGTTTGTCAAGCTAGTGTTTCCGCGCTAGTGTTTCCCTTTCAGTGTCTTTCTAGCTCCGCCGAGAAAAATCTCACCGTAAAGGTGTGATAACTACTGTATGTTGTAAACAAATACATATCGTTCTTGTATTTATGTAAATGAATGGAAGTAGCATGGCCTTCAAGCTTGACATGTGGTAACACACGTGCGCGAGGACACAGGCACGCACACACGCACATACAGTAGCGCACACACACACGCGCACACACGCACACGCACACACACACACACATGCACACACACACGCACATACAGTAGCGCACACACACACACGCACATACGCACACACGCACATGCGCACATACGCACACACACGCACACACACACACACACACACACACACACACACACACACACACATGCACTCAAACCCAGAGGCACACCCATACATACACACAGGAATACACAGGGACACACACACACACTTATATTCTTTAATTTCCCATCTGGGATTAATAAAGAACAACTTCTTTACTCCCCCCCCCCCCCCCACCCCCCATCCCCAGGAGATTTAACGTCATGGTGTTTTTCTGCTCCATCATCATGTATTTAATCACTCCAACGTGCTTTCCCTGCTAACCCCTCCCGCCGTGGGAGTCACCCTCCACGAATCCATCACCCTCACTCACCGCCCCCGCCCCCAGCCTGACCTTCCGCAGCGTAGGAACCCCCTTCCCTTCCCTCACCCATCCCTCACCCCTGCCTCACCCCTCTCACCCGAGGCACAGCCACCAGCGAGAATTACGACCGAGGACTGTTTACACTCTGTCAACTAAGCCCCTGAGCTGTTGCTGAGTCAGCGTCGGGAGCTAGCAGGCTATCAGGCTAGCCCCCCTGCTGGGAACACTAATGCCAAGGAGCAGATGTCCTTTCCCTTTTTGTACTCTACTTTGAACCTGGCAGGGGGGGGACGGGGGGGGGGACGGTAAGTAGGGCGGAAGGTTCCACCATCGCCAAGGTGATGCTTCCTGGTGCTCCGCCCGACCATATAAGGGATTAACCACCCGTTGAGGGTGAGCTTGCATTAGCCTCGGCCCGGCCCTATATCACCCCCCCCCCCCCCGCCCCCCCGTTACTATGGAAACCTGTGGCAGTTGATCGTGCTGCACACCTCACTTGTAATAGCTGCAATACCGCGTTTGACTAATTCCACGCAATTTGCAGTAATTTTGATTAGGAATTCGTTGAATTGTGAAATTGTTTTCATATCTCCACTCTGGTTGGACGAGACGTCGGTTGGATTGTAGTTCGCTGGAGGAACACGTCCTGGTCCGGCGGGGAAGTCGT
>JACYXH010000810.1:727500-732500 GCA_026745465.1 Lota lota | reverse complement strand
ATGTCCACAGCCTAGCCTGTAGGCGTCCCAAGATGCCCCTCACACCACTACCTGCTCCTTAATGATCTGTGTATCTGCATCCACTGTGTGAGTCGCTTTGGGTTGAAGTGCCTTGCACACTAAGTCACTTACCAAATGACTAAGTAGGTAAAGGAAAAAAAATATATATATAACCCCAACATTTAAAGTAAATAAACTGAAACAGACTTAAAGCTGCACTATGTAACGTATCTACTGCAGCAATTAACCGCGTTAAAAAAATATCAATTTAAAGGGAATTTTTCCCTTTTAAATGGTTTTATTCTTGTCCACTTTGCCCCCCACCCCCCCCCCCGCCCCCGCCCCCACTGACGCGGGTTTGAAACCAAGCGGTCCCACTCACACACTCACAGCCTGCCTCTGCTCTGACCTGACCCGCAGGAGACCTTCACCATCTTCATCTTCGGGGCGGAGTTTGGGCTGAGGATCTGGGCGGCCGGATGCTGCTGCCGCTACAAGGGCTGGAGAGGACGGCTGAGGTTCGCACGCAAGCCCCTGTGCATTCTGGGTAAGGTCGGAGGGTCCGGGGGGCAAGGCACGATAAGGGTTAGGGGTTCTGTTCCCCGCAATGTGCTTGGATTTTCAACCAGAGGTTGGGGGTTTGCATCCTGTTTCTCTCACCCTATCTTTCTCCCTCCCTCTCTGGCCATAGGCAGGTTTGAGGTTCAATTCCTTGTATAGCCCAGTACGTAGAGAGCAAGGCACTAATACATCACAGGGTAGGGGTTATATTCTGTGTGTAGCTTTAATAGGTAGAGCAAGGCACTAACAGTGTCAGCGCTACCCACTGAGCTACACAAGATTTATAACCCTCAACCCTGGCAGTGTCTCCTTCTACCTGGCTGAGCAGGTGTGTCACCACAGGTGTAATTAGTCTTCGTTAAGGTTAATTAGCGCTCATTAAGAGCTTGATGTCCGCACGATTTTTCATCACAATCATTAGTGATCTGATAGACCACTGATAGTGTCCACTGATTGTATTCTTAATTGTGCTCGTGTGTGTGCGCTTGTGTGTGTTTCCCCCACCCTCCAGACATCTTTGTGCTCATTGCCTCTGTGCCGGTGGTGGCGGTGCGTAACCAAGGCAACGTGCTGGCCACGTCGCTACGCAGCCTGCGCTTCCTGCAGATCCTGCGCATGCTACGCATGGACCGCCGCGGGGGCACCTGGAAACTGCTGGGCTCGGCCATCTACGCTCATAGCAAGGTGGGCTAGGCTAGGCTAGATATGCTAATAGCAAGGTGGGCTAGGCTAGATATGCTAATAGCAAGGTACGCTAACAACGAAGGACAATGGAACACTGACGGCAAGGTTAGTTTACCTCTGCTATTAGCACGGTATGCTAGGTAACGCTACATATGCTGTTAGCAAGGTATTCTATGCTAGGCTACAAAGTAGGTGTCTCTGACGGCAATGTAACATTTGTTTACCTGTGCTAGTAGCGAGGCATGCTAGGCTAGGCTACATACGCTAACAACAAGATATGTGAAATATGCAAACGGCAAGTAAGTGAAGTGAGAGAAAGATAAGTAACGTCAGGTTGCCTATGCTATTGGCAAGGCATACTTGCCTAGCAACAGCGAGGTGTGTAATTCTCTGCACTGTTTTGCTTTTGTGTACTTGTTTTTGTTTGTGTGTGTGTGTGCATGTGTTAATGTACACACCTGTACCTGCGCGTACCTGTAGGAGCTCATCACAGCCTGGTACATCGGCTTCCTGTCCCTGATCCTGGCCTCGTTCCTGGTGTACCTGGTGGAGAAGGACGACGCCTCCATTGAGTTGTCCGACCCCGACAACCCCACTGGCCAGCCTCAGACCCAGGACTTCGACACGTACGCCGACGCCCTCTGGTGGGGCCTGGTAAGCACGCAGAAATGTGCTTACATATCCTGGAGCTCAGTGGGCCCCGACGGGCCGATTAGCAGCGCCCGGGAGACGGCGTGCGATGAGGGGAAGTCAGCACAAAGCGCTGGCTCACAGCTTGGAGCAAAAACCACACGGCAGCAAGATTCACTTTTACTTTACTTTTGACTTACTTTGTTTACTTTCTTTCTTGATGGGCTCTTTGTTCCTTTGTGGACGAGACAGCAGAGTCTCGTCCATCCCGGTTTGGTTCGGTGTTGTGGTAACCCCCCCCCCCCGTGTGTGTTTGTTGTCAGATCACGCTGACCACCATCGGCTACGGAGACAAGACGCCAAAGACGTGGGCGGGTCGTCTGCTGGCTGGTACCTTCGCCCTCATCGGAGTCTCCTTCTTCGCCTTGCCTGCAGTAGGTCACTCTGTCCTGCAGTGGGTCACTCTGTCCTGCAGTACTCTGTCCTGCAGTAGGTCACTCTGTCCTGCAGTGGGTCACTCTGTCCTGCAGTACTCTGTCCTGCAGTAGGTCACTCTGTCCTGCAGTGCTCTGTCCTGCAGTAGGTCACTCTGTCCTGCAGTACTCTGTCCTGCAGTAGGTCACTCTGTCCTGCAGTGGGTCACTCTGTCCTGCAGTAGGTCACTCTGTCCTGCAGTAGGTCACTCTGTCCTGCAGTAGGTCACTCTGTCCTGCAGTAGGTCACTCTGTCCTGCAGTAGGTCACTCTGTCCTGCAGTACTCTGTCCTGCAGTAGGTCACTCTGTCCTGCAGTAGGTCAGTCTGTCCTGCAGTGGGTCACTCTGTCCTGAAGTATTCTGTCCTGCAGTAGGTCACTCTGTCCTGCAGTAGGTCACTCTGTCCTGCAGTGGGTCACTGTCCTGGGGAAGAACAGTAACAGTCTAAAAGGGAAAGTAGCTATGGCAAAATAAGAGTACACTCAAGGCAAAAGCTCAAATAAAAGCCAACATGTATTGGTGAATCTGCAGTCATGTCCTGAGATTGGACGAACGGGACGTATGCAGACCGAGCCAACGTGTTGTGTTGTGTTGTGTTGTGTGGGTACCAGGGTATCCTGGGCTCCGGTCTGGCTCTGAAGGTCCAGGAGCAGCACCGACAGAAGCACTTTGAGAAGCGCAGACACCCGGCCGCCGGACTCATCCAGGTAACACGCCCGGGCGTCTCCTGCTGTGGACCCGTTACCATGACAACCCTCCGTCCTCCAACTGTCGATTAATGGGAAAATGAGCAAGTGGGAAATGATCACAATGTCAGTGGGCTGGGAACAGAGCGCCGAGATAATCCTGTCTGCGTGGTGCATTAAGTGTGGGGAAGCTTTGCAACGCTGGTTAATATTTCCACGTGTCAAATGTGAACACAAAAACTGTTTCGCTTTGTCTGCAGTCTGCCTGGAGATATTATGCCACCAATCCAATCAGAGAAGACCTAATCGCCACGTGGAGATTCTACGAAACCATCATCTCGCTTCCCTGTTTCAGGCAAGGATGAAGCTCGACCAAGACCTTTTCCAGAACCGTCTCCTGGTGCACAGCATGTCGTTTTGTTTTTACTTCACGTTTTTTACACCGTTGCTTGATTTACACGTTTGACGTCGACGGCATCAAACGTGCGTTGGATTTCTTTGTTTTTAGTTTGCATGTTTATCATGAACCTCAGCCGGGGTGTTTGGCCGTCCACGGGCCTCTGAGTCCCCTGCGGGGGACGTACAGCGTTATGTCCACGAGGTAGTGTATATGCAGCAGTGCAGACACGGGGAATGCTACTCAATCAAAGTGCTTGGTGTGCCGCAATCACGTTCTGCGACGTACTTTGAGCCGGGAAGCGCTAACGCCTCGATTACTTTTAAACTTTTTAAACAAAGTGTGACGGGGATCACGTGACCAGATGTCTCTTTACAGTGAGTGTTTCGGGTGTTGTTTGACTTCCTGTTAATCCTGTGTTTCCCCCCCCACCCCCACCCCCACCCCCCCCCCCCCCCCCCCCACCCCCCCAGGAAGGACCTTGTGGAGGGGGTTTCAAGGTAGGCCACCGTTCCCCACTTTCTGCTTCCTGGAGATAAGTAAAGTTCACGCCCTGACGTCAGTGCATTCTGCTGCAGCTTTAATTAGTTTCCAGGATGGATGAAGATCCTCCTCCTCCTCCTCCTCCTCCTCCTCCTCCTCCGGTCCTAATACTCCCCTCCCTGACGTGCAGATGGATGGGCTGGATGGCAGCAGCGGTGATGGGTGGCGCTGAAACAGCGTTTCATCCCATGATGCTCTCTGGCGGCCCACTTCCCTAATGGCCGCCGCCTCTCAACTCGCACTCTTTCCCCACATTTAGTCTGGCCGGAGCTTAATTTAGAAACCTATTACGGCCTCCATTAGTGGCGTCGGCGATTAGGAGTGACAGTTTTATGAGGGGGGGGGGCGGGACCTGGGTTCTTTTTATGGCGCTGCGGGGGCCTGGAATGTTCCCTGAGCTCCAGACGGGACGGACTCCGATTGGAGGGTTGGGGTTGTGACATCACACAGCCGATGAGGATGAGGAGGATGATGATGATGATGATGAGCATCATGATGATGAAGACGACGAAGGCTACGGAGTAGTAGTCTGTTGCTCCGTGTGACCCTGTCTTTCATCTGTTATAATAATAACAAAATAAAAGTACTATTATTATTATGATCATTTTTAATATGATCGTCATCATCATTCTTATAATAATGATGATTCTAATAAAAACGGCCAAACCAACCGGGTCCCAACCTCCCGCAGTCTCTTCACAAGAGGAAAGGAACCCGAACAAGACAGGAAGTCATCAGGGTGCAGGTGACGTCGTCCTGGAGACGGACCCGGGGGTGTTGTGAAGGGCGGCGGCCGGGGGGGTCAGGGGGGTTGGGGGGGGTCGGGGGGGGTCGGGGGGGTCAGGGGGGTCGGGGGGGTCAGGGGGGTTGGGGGGGGTCGGGGGGGGTCGGGGGGGTTGGGGGGTCAGGGGGGGTCGGGGGGTCAGGGGGGGGTCACGCTTCCATCACGAATCACCAACGTGTTGGTGGCGGGTCAGGGTCCACCCTGCTCCTCCGTCGGGTCCTCCTCAATCAGGAGGAACGTT
>JACYXH010000810.1:707500-722500 GCA_026745465.1 Lota lota | reverse complement strand
GGACCTCCTTCTGATCCTCCTTCTGGACCTGGACCTCCTTCTGGACCTCCTTCTGATCCTCCTTCTGGACTTCCTTCTGATCCTCCTTCTGGACCTCCTTCTGGACCTGGACCTCCTTCTGGACCTCCTTCTGGACCTGGACCTCCTTCTGGACCTCCTTCTGGACCTCCTTCTGCAGGATCATGAGGTTCCTGCTGAACAAGAAGCGCTTCAAGGAGACGCTGCGTCCGTACGACGTGAAGGACGTGATCGAGCAGTACTCGGCCGGACACCTGGACATGCTCTGCAGGATCAAATACCTGCAGACCAGGTGAGCGGCCCCACTCCTTCAGCGCACGGGTTCCCCACAGACGCAAACCTTTTAAAGAACCACACCTCGAAAAGTGTTCCACACGTTAGTTAAAGTCTAGAATTGTTGTTAGAAGCTGTCCTGTATAGCAGTCGTTTATTTAACGTTTTTTTCAGGGGGAAAAACTAAACTGAAATATTCAAGTGTCAAGGTAGCTTGTGTACGTACGCTAGGCCCTTTAGCTGTAACTTAATAGCCATTTGGTGTAGAAGCCTGTAACTGAGGCCGGGCCAGTCTCTGGTGTCTGCACGGGTTGTCTCCATGTGTCTTTGTGCTGCTTGTCTTTCAGAATAGACCTGATCCTGGCTCCAGGAGCTCTCCTCACCCCCAAACACAAAAAAAACCAGAAGCCCCCTTTCTCCTTCCCCCCAAACCAGTCGCCCAGGTACCCTACCTCCTCCTGTTACTCCTCCTGTTTCTCCTCCTGTTGCTTCTCCTTTTCTTGTCGTTCTCTCCTGTCCCCTAAATCTGTGGTTGCCAACCTTTTTGGGGTATGGCGTACCAAACCGATTGAACGAATTCAACACACACCAACTTAAAGTTGAAGAGGAATGACTATGAAAAATGTCACACACACACACACACACACACATTTGAGGAAATTTTACTAGCACATTCTGCCATACTTCAGCATTGCAAAGTCTAGCAAAATTCCTGTTGCACCTAGCCTTGCCTCGAGACGTTGGGTGGGAACCGCTTGCTCCACACAGTGATCAGACGTTTACAATCGTAAACGTATGAAAATCTTAAATCATTCTATGCATTGAGCAATCAGAGAAAGTGAAAGGAGTGAAAGGAGTGAAAGGAGTGAAAGGAGTGAAAGGAGTGAAACTGAAAGGAGTGAAAGGAGTGAAAGGAGTGAAAGGAGTGAAAGCAGTGAAAGGAGTGGAAGCCAGTAAACGCAGTGGGGTGAGAGTGACAGTAAACCCAGTGGGGTGAGAGTGACAGTAAACCCAGTGGGGTGAGAGTGACAGTAAACCCAGTGGGGTGAGAGTGACAGTAAACCCAGTGGGGTGAGAGTGACAGTAAACCCAGTGGGGTGAGAGTGACAGTAAACCCAGTGGGGTGAGAGTGACAGTAAACCCAGTGGGGTGAGAGTGACAGTAAACCCAGTGGGGTGAGAGTGACAGTAAACCCAGTGGGGTGAGAGTGACAGTAAACCCAGTGGGGTGAGAGTGACAGTAAACCCAGTGGGGTGAGAGTGACAGTAAACTCAGTGGGGTGAGAGTGACAGTAAACCCAGTGGGGTGAGAGTGACAGTAAACCCAGTGGGGTGAGAGTGACAGTAAACCCAGTGGGGTGAGAGTGACAGTAAACCCAGTGGGGTGAGAGTGACAGTAAACCCAGTGGGGGTGAGAGTGACAGTAAACCCAGTGGGGTGAGAGTGACAGTAAACCCAGTGGGGTGAGCCCGGTGTCTCTGTGTTCCAGACACGATTCCTACCTGGCCAAGGAGCAGGAGCCTGAGGACCAAAGCATGATGGGTAGATTCACCCGGGTGGAGCGACAGGTGAGGAACTCAACCCCCCCGAGCAAAGGACAGAACACACTAGCCGCAGTCACAAACAACGACCACCACCGTGGAATGAGCTGTCTCCCGACCGTAAGGGAGATGCACGCCGCGGCAGCATTTACGATGTCCAGGCCTCACACACTTAGGCAGCAGAAACCTTATTGGCCCCCACATTGTCTGTACTACTTATTATTGTGACACAGAACACAGACGCCACACAGCTCACTTCTGATGGGGGTCACGTCACCGCTGTCTCCGTGAACAACAGAGCAGGACCCCGTGATCCCAACGGACTGCGTCGTGTGGTTCCTAAAGGCGTCTTTGTAGCGGTCAGTGTAGCGGCGCGACCTGGACGATCAAACTCTTCAGACGGTCAAAGGTCTCACGCCAAGAGCGCACCCCACTCACCACCATGAAGGGATCACTCCCAGTAGCCCTGTGAACGTGGGGGACCCCCCCCCCCCCCCTCCTTGGAGTGTGGACGCGTTCGACTCTCGGGGTGGACTGCCGGACTTACGTGTGTGACGCTCACGTGATCGTTTCGCGGTTGCCATGGGAACTCAACGGCGATTGAACTGTGAATATCCCCCTGTTCGCTTGGTTCAAAATGGAGGAATGGTTCATTGAACCGCTCAATTGTATCACAGTCCATTGGGAGGAGTTAGCAAACTAGCCTAGCTGGAGCCAAAATGGATTCCGACCCATTGGGAGGAGTTAGCAAGCTAGCCTAGCTGGAGCCAAAATGGATTCTGACCCATTGGCTTGACTCGTGCAGTCTTTTGTAATTTAGCAAAAGCTTTTAGCGAGAGCGAATAAGTGCATCTCTTTTTAGATTTGTATTAAGGAGCAGGTAGGGGCACTTGCTCGAGGGTTCAAGTCAGGCTGTAGACGTTGGGGTTTGAACTCGGAACCTTCCGGGCTGAAACCCTCTGACCACGTGAACATCCTGTCCACCATGTCTTTTAAATACATAACTGATTTACAGTTTTCTGACTTTGTGTCTGTATACGGGTGTTGTTGTGGGTGGCGTGTGTGTGTGTGTATGAATGTGTGCGCTTGTGTATATGTGTGTGTGTGTGTGTGTGCGTGAGTGTGTGTGTGTATGTATGTGTGCGCTTGTGTGTGCGCTTGTGTGTGCGCGTGTGCGTGTCTGAGCGCTTGTGTTTGCGTGTGCATGTCTGTGCGTGTGTGTGCGTGCGTGCGTGTGTGTGTGTGTGTGTGTATGTATGTGTGCGCTTGTGTGTGCGCGTGTCTGTGCATGTGTGCGTGTGTCTGTGTGTGCGTGCGTGTGTGTGTCTGTGCGTGTGTGCGTGTGTGTGAGTGCGTGTGTATGCATGTGTGTCTGTATGTGTGTGTGTGTGTGTGCGCGCTGTGTGTGCGTGTGTGTGTATGTATGTGTGCGCTTGTGTGTGCGCGTGTGCGTGACTGTGCGCTTGTGCGTGTCTGTGCGTGTGTGTGCGTGCGTGTGTGTGTGTATGTATGTGTGCGCTTGTGTGTGCGCTCTTGTGTGCGCGTGTGCGTGTCTGTGCGCTTGTGTGTGCGCTTGTGCGTGTCTGTGCGTGTGTGGGCGTGCGTGTGTGTGTGTGTGCATGTGTGTCTGTATGTGTGTGAGTGTGTGTGCGTGTGTGCATGTGTGCGTGTGTGTGTGTGTGTGTGTGTGTGTGTGTGTGTGTGTGTGTGTGTGTGTGTGTGTGTGTGTGTGTGTGTGTGTGTGCGTGTGTGTGTGTGTGTGTGGCAGGTGGAGGACATGGAGAAGAAGCTGGACTTCCTGGTGGACATGCACATCCAGCACAGCGAACACCTGCAGGTGGACTCGGCCGGCTCCGCCCGCATGACCCTCGACCCCTGCGTGGTCGCCGCGGGGACCATGCGAGGCCCCGCCTTCTACGGCCTCTCGGACGCCTTCCCCGCCCCTCCCCCCCACGGGGGGCGCCCCACCTATCGGTTTCCTGTCAGCAAGGTCAACCCCTACCTCCTCGCCTTCCACAAGGAGGGGGGCGCCGCAGTCGGCGCGGGGGGCGCCGAGGGGGGAGGCGGGGGAGGAGGTCTCCCACGTGGGGGGGGGGAGGAGGGTCTCCCGCCTCCCCTGCGGTGCCCGGCGGCGTCGCCCGTGCCGACGTACACAGAGAGGCCCACCGTGCTGCCCATCAGCTCCCTGCAGCCCCCCGCCACGAGCCCCGCCCTGCTGGAGCAGCTGGGGGCGTGGCCCGACAGGACCCCGGGGGGCGGGGTCAACCGGGGGGGCGGGGGCGGCGGGGACACGCCCCTCTCCATGCTGTCCGTCAACCACGAGGAGCTGGAGCGCTCGCTCAGCGGCTTCAGCATCTCGGTGGAGCGGGAGGAGGAGGAAGAGGAGGAGGAGGAGGAGGGGGGGGGCGTGGGCGGGCGGAGGCAGGGTGGTGCTGGGGGGAGGAGCTACGGCGGGCGGAGCCGGCCTAGCTACCTGGCGGAGGCGGAGACGGACACGGACAGCGACCCGTTCACGCCCAGCGGCGCCGGGCCCCTCCCTCTCTCTTCCACGGGGGAGGGGCTTGCGGACGCCGTGTGGAACTCGCCACCATGAGGCTCCGCCCCTCACCCCACACAATCCACACCCTCTCTTCAGCTCTGTGACTGTGACCCGAGCCCCTGATTGGCTCGCTTGGGATGCGCTCTGGACCAATGGGAGGCCAGAGGACAAAAAGAGGAGGAGCCACCGTCTCATCTTTCTTTGTTACATCCATGAGAGGGAGAGAGAGAGACAGAGAGACTGAGAAAGAGAGACCAAGAGAGAGAGAGACTGAGAAAGAGAGACCGAGAGAGAGAGAGACTGAGAAAGAGAGACCAAGAGAGAGAGAGACAGAGACAGAGACTGAGATCAAGAGAGAGGGAGGGAGATCAAGAGAGAGAGAGGGAGGGAGTGAGAGAGGGAGTGAGTGAGAGAGATCCTTGGACACCGAGTGGTAAACGAAGGGCGATCCAGTTCCCTTTTGTAAAGTTTAGACTCTGTACAGCGCACTTCTTCGTAAAGATTTAGCCGAAATATAAAACATGAATATACATATATCCACCGAAAGCTTTACCGCTGCGAAGCAAAACCCGCACTGCATGTGACGCATGCCAACTAATCGTTCTTTTTGACTTGTGTCGACACAAACGCAGAGTCCTGGATTCAGGCGGACGAGGGAGCGTTTGAATGACAGCCCATATTCTTGCTATGCCATTTTGTATCGCCTTTTATATGAACCCGTCTCCCATAACGTTGCATGGTCTGCATGACAAGGGCAAGCATTTAGGAGCCCGTCTGGGTGTGACGTCCGAGGCAACCGTCTCCTCTGTCCGTTGTTATGTGCGTGTTGTGTGTGTGTGTGTGTGTGTGTGTGTGTGTGTGTGTGTGTGTGTGTGTGTGTGTGTGTGTGTGTGTGTGTGTGTGTGTGTGTGTGTGTGTGTGTGTGTGTGTGTGTGTGTGTGTGTGTGTGCGCGCGTGCGTGTGTGTGTGACACAGAAAGAGCGAGCGAGAGATACAGATCTTTAAATGACACTTGATTGATTAAAAGACCTGTTGTGACTACTGGTCATCGTGCTTTCATCGTGCTTTCATCGTTGTTTCTTTTCCTCATCCTCGTCATACCACGCCCCTTCTTCTGTCCTCGCTTTATGCTGCGTGCTCATCGTCCGAGGTGAGTTCACTCTTAAAAGTGGAGACTGCGGAACCCGCAGACCCCTGACCAATGACGTCAATGGTCCGCCCTTTCTGGGACCTTTTCTCAGAAGCGGCGTTGACGTTGATGGAGCAGTACTTCATGTACAACATAAAGCCAGACGGTTCCCCTTTAAGATAGTTAAAGACGCAGATGTCTGAAACGGTAGGACTTGTGTGCTCTTTTGGCACAAGAAGATGTTTGGCGATAGCGCAACGATTTAATTCAGCTGATCGGTTCGCTAATATGACGATGTCACATCTTGAAACGCTCAAATCACTTCCTGTTTGGAAAAACATGTGCTCACCAAAAATGTTTCTTAGTGCATCCCGCTAGATCTACATCATTAAAAAGTGTATCCACTAGATCTGCAACAGTAAAAAGTGTATCCCACTAGATCTGCAACAGTAAAAAGTGTATCCACTAGATCTGCAACAGTAAAAAGTGTATCTCACTAGATCTGCAACAGTAAAAAGTGTATCCCACTAGATCTGCAACAGTAAAAAGCAGGTAAAAAACGGTATACTGTCTAACATTGACTATAAAATACAGATTCAACGGACATTCGATACATTTGTATTATATATTCGTACATTGGGGGAAACTATCCGGTTGGTTGAGAGCGGTCATTAACTTCTAGAACATTCCACCTGCAACAACACATATTTGGTCAGACAAGCAGCACAGTTTCAAATGCCAAGATTAAGTTGGTTTGATTTGGGGGAGTTTTAAAAGTGGTCATGTGAAAGCACAGAAAGATGATCCCATTATTGAACAAGTTTGAGTGTAACCGTAACAACCACTCAACATGTATTACTCAGTTAACTAGTACACTGCTCAACGCGTTAAAACACAATCCGCGCGTAAAATAGCACAACATGTAAAGAGTTATTGCCACAGTAATGGATGAATGGCTTTTTTTTTCTTCACCAAAACGACTTGAGATTATCGAATGTCAAATGGTTTTAACGATTGTTTTAACGCTCAGCCTATTTCTTTTCTCTTTTTTTTATCGATTTTTAACATGCTACGATGTGTAATCTTATCGGTTTCTATTTGTTTCGTGTTTGTGTTTCCAGTTTGTTGGGAATGTCGTGTCCTTTGAGCAGCTCTTCCCGCTCTGAAACCGTATTAATTTTAAATTTGTCAAAGCTGTTACTTTTCTGAAGGATGAAAAACACACGTTTGGTTTATCGCTTGTCTTACTGGCCCCACTATAACTGTATTTGTGCTGTGCTTTTATATTCAAGATTGGAACTGTGCGTTGTCTTTGCGCTCCCTTTAGGGTTCAGTTCATTTAAATCTATATATGTATGTAGGTTTGCTACTGAAATGTCAATGCCGCAAGACCTCCTTCAAAGACCGCGTTTGATGTTAACACTGACAATGTAAAAGGGGTACAATTAAGCTTGGTTACTTTCATAATACAACAGAGTACTGCTTCACATGCGTGTTGGGAAATAATCAGTCTGCAACATCTACTCCGTTTCCGCCCCAAAAAAAAGGCAATATTTTCCCGAATCGGACAATGGAGAATTCAAATCCCAGACCAGTGATGTAAATAGTCCAACTCGTCCGTGATTCTTTCGGTGGGAACAGAGCTGATGTCACAGGTTGCGATTGGTTCACAACGCCCACATGAAGCAGCACCCTCTTAAATGAGAAAATAGCCAAGAGTTTAGGTTTCCCTTGGAGCAACGATGCACAAAATAACGATTCTGCTTTAATGAAATTGTTCAACTTCTCTGCCTTTCAAATCTATCAAGGTGACCATTGAGGGCCTCTTGGCCCACAGGTTGAGACCCCTGGTGGTGGAGAAGTGTCATTTATTATGTTGAAACAAATTTGATTTGGTTTCTTTACTAAAGGCTGCTCAAAACCTCCAAACATTACCCCACGTGAGATTCATGTCAACTCTTACATATTTCACTTTTTGTCTACACACAAACAACATTGCAACTAACTCTGATTGAGTCCCAATCTCAAATGAACCACTATACACTAGACACATCATTGGTGTGTGTGTGTGTGTGTGTGTGTGTGTGTGTGTGTGTGTGTGTGTGTGTGTGTGTGTGTGTGTGTGTGTGTGTGTGTGTGTGTGTGTGTGTGTGTGTGTGTGTGTGTGTGAGTGTGAATGTGACGGGAATGGGGGGGGGGGGGGGGGGGGGCTGCTTGCTACAGGGACTCTGCTGTTTTTCTTTTAAACAATGTTTTTCTTGTACCGTGTGAACGTCACATCTCTACATCTCCCATCGCCTGCTGGTTCTAGACACCTGGCCTGCTACTCTTTATTTGTGCCTTGGCTTTTCCAGCCGTTGTTTTCTCCGCGGAAGACATCCGGTGTGTGGATGCTGTTGTCTGTCTGGGTGGAGGTGTCGCCGCTGTCTAACTGTTGGGGTTCGTTCAAGAATAGGGACTCCACAAGTACTTTATATCTTTATATATTCGTATCTTCTTCTTGAAACACTGCTAAATAATACTGAACACTTACGTAATAAAGTCATAACTAATCAATCAACAGTTGGTGCCGAGATAATTAAAACCGCTCAGTGAGAGCTCTTTGAAGCATGTGGGAAATATTGAAAATAGGGAAACCGGATTTCCGATGACTGAACTGAACTGTGAAGGCTTGAAAAGACGAGAAGGAAGGTGTTTGACTGGCAAAAAAAACTAATATTTTATGTTCCTCATCCGTCACTTTTGCCCTTGATTTTATACTATTTTGTATTCCTTTTAGGAGCCCTTCAACGACTTAGTAAAACAACAAGGTCGATAAACGGAAAGGCTGCATCTGTAATCTCTCACTGGATCTTTCATTTGATAATAATATGCAAACGTTTTTTTTTTATTCATTTATTTATTTCCTCTGTTTACAATTGCACTCGTTACTAATAAAGTTTAAAAACGAATACCTCTGGTGGCATTCATTTATTCATTTCTTCAACAGGGACAATGGACAGTTGGTAAATGACCCGGGATTAGCTAGAAAGCTACATTTCCTCTGCAGTCCCTGGCATTGCACTTTCAGATTCGTGTATCAGTAATTACGGCCAACTGACTTTGGAGATAATTTCATTAATTTAATATTACAACCAATGCATACCTTAATTGTTGACAATGTGTCGCGTGACCTCTACTACACTACCCAGCCTCTGCGATTGTCGACCAATCAAAAGAGGGCAAAACCATTGACATTCGCAAGTTCCCAAAGGCGAACGTCAGTAAACGTGGCAACGGCACAAAAAAACGGAAGCCTCGCCATCGTCTCAATTAACCAATGATTATAAACTTGGGTAGAGTCGAACTGCACCATGGGAATTAGTAGTTATTGTACGTCTGGCGGGATACGGTTGTCTTGTAACCCATTAGCAATAATTTGTTTTACCCTTTGCAGCACATAATGCAAAATAACGTTCTTTGACGTGTTCTCTGATTTCATCCTGACACTAACCAAAGAGAATTGGCCTTTTCATTTTTTTTTTTTTTTGGTTCCTTCTTTAAAGTCCCCAGTTCGGTGGCCCGTGGGCCCCGGGAGCTGCGCGAGCTGGTGTTTTGCCACTTGCCCGCCAGCCCGCGGAGCGGCCGTCACGCTTTGAATGGCAGCCGGAGAAAGAGCCCCATTCAGCCGCGCGGTCAGGTGACACGCGAGACGCTCATCGGCACATTTAGCGACAGAAAAAGTCCTGTTGGACAAGAAGGACGTTCCAAAAGGCGGGGTTTCGATTACCCCGCGAAAAGGCCGAAAACACAAGTCAGTCAGTCTGGAACGAGACATGCTCACATGTTGTAACGTAAACGGACACGATTGTCGTAATCATCGTCCATTATTTGCTTTTTAGCGTGGAAAAAAAAAGGATAAAGTTAGTTGTTGTCTAATGAAAGGTGATGATGGAGTAGGCCTACCGTGTAGAGAGAGAGATGTTTAAAGAAACCTTCATTCTGTACAAATCAACTGTAATCTATAATGGAGAGGCTACATCTTATTCTTATTGTTCAATCATCAATTGTTATCAAGTTAAATAAAGTAAAGTGTGGTCATCAAGTTCAAGCAAGGAAGGCTTACTTTCACTCACGCAAACACACACGCGCACACACACACGCACACACACACGCACACACACGCACACACACACACACACACACACACACACACACACACACATCCCTTGGAGACTATAATTGAATTGCAAAACATAAAAAAGTGAACAAAGCAGTTTGCGGTGAAATGAAGTCCCATCATCATCCTATAGAAGAGGAACAACTCGCTCACAACAATATAGCAGCTGAAAAGAAAATTACGCTCCGGCTCGGGCTTTGGTAACCCAGTACGGTGTGTGTTGTCTCGGTTCAGTTCATCCCGTTTTCCTCCGGTGTGTTTTGTTCGTCTCGGTTGTGTTCGGTACCCGGGTAACCAGAGGCAGACTCGGTGTCGCGGTGGCAGTCGACGATCAGTGCTATGGCGGGACTAGGGAGCCCCATGTCGGCGTACCGGCTCGGTGCGCTAGGGGTTTCCGGATCTCTGCTCCTGGTTCTCCTCAGCCAAGGTCGGTCAGGACTCAGGAGAGTCTTTTATTTATTTAATGTATTTATTCCAAAAGCTCCCCCCGTGTTCGCCTGAATGAGATGTCTGTAATGTCTTGTAATGAGATGGAAATAGTTTCAGACGAGGTTTCTTCGGTCGAGTCCCAGAGGACCATCGACCCATGATATGTGATACCCTCGACTTTAAACATTTAGCCTGTTAACAGAATCAACTGCTTTAAGTTTGGGATAGTGTGTAGGCCCTTTTGCTGTTCTCTTAGCCTGTGTCTTTTAGATCGAATGCACATGAACATGTGCGCTTATGTTGGGATTTATGTTAAATCAGCTGCAGCCCATTTTATTCTTAAGGCTGATGTGGGCTTTTGTTTAATAGCCTTATTTTTCAAATTACAGTTAAATTGAATGTAGGCCTATATTTAAGTCAGCCGTATTATTTACATAATACTATTTGAGTAATACTGGCCCTAGGCTGTAGCCTACTGTATTTGTAGGACTTCTTAACCATTTCTAATCCTAAAGTTGCAGGACACAAACAGAGGGAGACCAGACCAAGCAGAGACGTCATCGCGTCCACAGGTAGGCTTTTGATTTAAACCTGTTTTATTTTCTATGTTTTGTTTATCTTTCGTGTTCCATATTTATTTATATTGGTCTATTAACTTTGATAAATAGCGTAGCCTAATTTTAACAACATGTCTTAAGTGAGTGAATTGTGGATGATTATCAAAAATAATAATAATATCGGTGTTGTTTATTGAAGTGCTAGCTGTCGGGCTATATTTAAACCTTTTTTGTAATTAAAGTAACACCCTCAATAATTTGCTGTGCTACAATGCTAAGCTACGCTGGGAACCGGTTGCAACTTTACACACACACTAAATGTCCGCGATATCCCAAACATCCAGTGTGTGCAGAGTGACCGTTCTCTTCTGTTCACCCAGAGATCCCAGCTGGCTCCATCGATCCTGCGGCCATAGATCTGGCTCCACTGGTCAATACTTTAATCAATTCAACCCAGTCTGGTAGGTTGTCCTATAGCCTAGCCTTCTACCGTCTCTGCAATGCAGCTGTGTACATCTTGGATGTTATCGGGATAAAGAAGCCATGGGGAAAAGAAACGTGCAATGTACATCTCTTAGCATTTTTTGTAATGAATGAAAATATGCAAAAACAATTAAACTGATGAGCTTGATGTAGCAAAGTGACCCTAAACAAAGTCAGAATGAGCTGAAATTCATACTAGTTACACTCCATCATATATGGACGTGCTATGATGAGCAGAACGTCTAAAATACTTTGGGAAATATTTGTAAAGTAAAAAATAAAGGTGTCAAATGATGGGATAAAACAAGAGCTAATGTGGATTAATGACCTTGAATCAAAGCCTTTATCGAATAAACCATCACCTTTATTCAGGCATCAGAGGTATGTAGGGAGGTAGGGTGCTGAACATGTAAAGGCCAAAGGAACTCAGTAAGTAGGGGAACACTAGAACTAGTACTCAGTGGTCTATTTTAACTGTTAAACAAGCTGAGGTGGCTTGTTGGTCAGCTGTCATGCCTCATGGACTGGAGGTGGTCAGTTCAAGTCTGACTGTGACCACAGGTAGTAGCATAATGACCCAGAAAATAAAGCATGTTTATCTTTCATTTACTTCTTTAATTATTTAATGATATAGAATCTATATAATTAAAGAAGTAAATACATACATGTATATATATGTATTATAGATATATACATGTATGTATGTATGTATGTGTGTGTGCGTGTGTGTATTTATTTGTGTGTGTGTGTGTATTTATTTGTGTGTGTGTATTTATTTGTGTGTGTATGTTTATTTGTATGTGTGTGAGTGTATTTGTATGTGTGTGTGTGTATTTATGTGTGTGTGTGTGTATTTATTTGTGTGTGTGTGTTTATTTGTATGTGTGTGTGTATTTGTGTGTGTGTGTGTGTGTATTTATGTGTGTGTGTGTGTGTGTGTATTTATGTGTGTGTGTGTGTGTATTTATGTGTGTGTGTGTATTTGAATGTGTGTGTATGTGTGTGTGTGTGTATTTATGTGTGTGTGTGTGTGTATTTATTTGTGTGTGTGTGTTTATTTGTATGTGTGTGTGTGTATATTTATGTGTGTGTGTGTATTTATGTGTGTGTGTGTATGTATTTATGTGTGTGTGTGTGTGTGTGTGTGTGTGTGTATTTTCCAGGACCCCTGCAGCTCTTCTCCCTGCTCAGTGTGACGTCGTACAGCTCTCTGGAGCTCCACAAACTGACGCTGCTCGTCTACAACAGTAAATACCGCTAGTGTACCCCCCCCCCACCCCCCGCCCGCCCCCCCCCCCCCGCCCCCATAGCTTTACACAGTCCTCCTTTACAGTACATGTAAGGTTTTCCACCAGATACTCTGATCTTAATCACACTAAATCCTTTCCATCATCCGTCACCATTACAAACTTAATCCCAAAATAATATATTGTATTTTATATTTAGATATATTTATATAATATATCTTCTGAATAATGTTCAGAAAATACAGGACTCTTCGTAAAGGTTTACAGATTCAGAGTTTAACCTGACCAAAGGCTATCCTCTAGTGTTGAAAATCTGTAAATGCAAGTAGAAATATATATTTGTCAAATATTCAAGGCCTCTTGGGAACATTAATATACGACTTTATGGCTACTGAATGTACTAAGAAATTGACACCAAATGATTAGTTATTAGTCTACCTTTTGCCCCTTGCTTCTTTTTGGAAAGATGGCAAAAAATATCGATATATTTTAACAACTTTAATGACAAATATTTATAAATTGCCTATTAAAAAGAAATCACATGTGAAAGGCATAGAGGATGTTGTAATCTTCCTCCTCCCCCTCTCCTCCTCCTCCTCCTCCTCCCCCTCCTCCTCCTCCTCCTCCCCCTCCTCCTCCTCCTCCTCCTCAGTCTCCAGTGTGAGTGTGGAGAGTAAGATGTTCCAGCGGAGGTTCTGCTACTGCGTGAGCAACAAGACCAATGACCTCACAGGTGACATCACAGCATCATGACATCATCTGGGCGTGGTCCTTACGTCATAGTGTCTCATCGAGTACCCTCTCGGCACCTACGAGAAGCCTACCATAACTCTACGTACCGAACCGTGTGACAAAACAAGACTCACGCTGGAATGATGGATACATGCTTGTTCACTTGACGATACTTAAATTCACGCAAATAAAGAGACACACAAATTATAGAAGTACAACTCTTGCTGTTTATTAGGAAAAAAAGTCAGAGAGGAACCTAGCATGGGAAATGTAGTTTTTTATCAGTGATTGAATATGAATGAATACAATCCATTAATGTAATAATTTCATTTATATAATTTAGAATAAGAGGCATACCACAGAATATTTGTGTGTGTGTGTGTGTGTGTGCGTGTGTGTGTGTGTGTGCATGAGTGCGTGTGTGTGTTGGTCAGACTTCACTGCCATTCTGCTGGATGTGATGTCCAACTCCAGCTACCTCCATGAGATTTTTAAATCCACCTCCATCCTGTCAGGTAAACACTCAACTTAACACTCAACTAAATACTTACCACACAACTAAACACTCAGCACTCAACGTAACACTCAACACTCAACTTAACACTCAACACTCAACTTAACCCTCAACTAAACACTAAACACCTAACACTCAACTAAACACTCAACTAAACACTAAACACTCAACCAAACACTCAACTGATGCTAAACTGACGCTAAACTAATGCTAAACTGACCCCGAGCTAACAGGCCACCACCACAGTACAGCTGCTTCAGGCTCAAACAATACACTGATGCAGTTCTCTGACACAGTCTCACTCCAAGCTACTGTGTCCTGTGTAAATGAGCACTAGACATCATTTAGTCCAATCATGGGCCACCCCAGGCCCCCTGTGGACACGCCCCCTGTAGACACGCCCCCTGTGGACACGCCCCCTGTTCAGACCAGCAGTGTAGCGTAGACCTGACTGTTTCCTGTTTCCTGTTTCAGTGAGTCAGAAGAATGACACGGACTGCATCTACATCTGTGTGATGGCTGGACAAGCAGGTCTGTCTGCCTGTCTGCCTGTCCGTCTGTCTGTCTGCCTGTCTGCCTGTCTGCCTGTCTGCCTGTCCGTCTGTCTGCCTGCCTGCCTGCCTGTGTGTGTGTGTGTGTGTGTGTGTGTGTGTGTGTGTGTGTGTGTGTCTTTTGTGTGTGTGTGTGTGTGTGTGTGTGTGTGTGTGTGTGTATGTGTCTGTTTTTCCAGAACTTGTTGGACATTGTTTTTAATCAGTTTTTTTTCCATCCAACTCAAAAAAAATATTAAACTAATTTAAAACTCTGTCTTGTAAAACAATTTGGCACATTGTTGTGGTCTAATTAAATGTGTGAAATGTTCTGAGTTAGTCACAACAGGGAGATAGCTATCTCTCTATGTCTCTCCCTCTTTCTCTCTCTCTCCCTCTTTATGCTATCCAATTCAATTTAGAAGGATTTATTGGCATGGAAACGTACATTGACATTGCCAAAGCAGAAAGAAAAGTAAACAGTGAAGAAGAAAATGTCTCCCCTAATCTCCCTCTCTCTCTCTCTCTCTCTCTCTCTCTCTCTCTCTCTCTCTCTCTCTCTCACCCTCCGCCCCCTCTCTCTCCCTATGTCTCTCTCACTATGTCTCTCTCTCTCTCTAGATAGAGAGCTTCCTCAGCTGTGGGACTCAGACTTGATCACCCCTCTGTTCAACCAGACCATCATAGAGGACCCCAACAGATGTCTGTTAACACACACACACACACACACACACACACACACACACACACACACACACACACACACACACACACACACTTGGCCACATTCACACGTAAACATACACTCATACAAACACATAGACACACATGCACAAAACAAATAATAATA
>JACYXH010000810.1:690000-697500 GCA_026745465.1 Lota lota | reverse complement strand
ATTCATCCATCCCTCTTCCTGTTTGACTAGGCAAGAGAATCAGAATAGATCAGTATGGAGGGCCGCTCTGCATGGCCCCCGTCACGCTGAACCCAGCGGATCCTTAGAGGGGTTAAACACAGGACACGTGTTCAGCCCTAACGGGTCGTACACACACAGAGCGTGCAACGCTCGGTTATCTATCGGCCACCCAGAGCAGGAAATTAAAAGAGATACCGAGGTGTGTAGAGTCAGACGGTTCAATGGAACCACCGGAGACAGAACAGCGTTCTCCGCTCCGGAGACAGAACAGCGTTCTCCGCTCCGGAGACAGAACAGCGTTCTCCGCTCCGGAGACAGAACAGCGTTCTCCGCTCCGGAGACAGAACAGCGTTCTCCGCTCCGGAGACAGAACAGCGTTCTCCGCTCCGGAGACAGAACAGCGTTCTCCGCTCCGGAGACAGAACAGTGTTCTCCGCTCCGGAGACAGAACAGCGTTCTCCGCTCCGGAGACAGAACAGCGTTCTCCGCTCCGGAGACAGAACAGCGTTCTCCGCTCCGGAGACAGAACTAATCAAAGGAACCATCGCCAAAGCACCCCCCATACTCTACTGCCATATGCTGTTTGCTGCTCTTTGCATATTCATCGATCCTCATCCTCACAAGAGGTTAAGATTAAGAGAAGAGACACTCCTAAGCTTTTCTCTCGTTTATCGAATTACTATGTTGTGATCAATCAAAATGGTTACGGGTTAATGGTTACGGGTACCTTAAGTCACCTGGTGTCATTACCTTAAGTCACCTGGTGTCATTACCTTAAGTCACCTGGTGTCATTACCTTAACTCACCTGGTCTCATTACCTTAAGTCACCTGGTCTCATTACCTTAAGTCACCTGGTGTCATTACCTTAACTCACCTGGTGTCATTACCTTAACTCACATGGTGTCATTACCTTAACTCACCTGGTGTCATTACCTTAACTCACCTGGTGTCATTACCTTAACTCACCTGGTGTCATTGCCACCCACTCACCTCTACTAATGAAAAATTGTGGAGCGAGACGTATGTTGTTAATATTTGTAAATGTTTTTTTTAGATGTGTGTTTACTGCAAGCGTTAAGAGACATGTAGAGTTCATGTAGTAAATGCATATAATATAATAAACTAATATAAACTCTGAACTCACTGGTCAGTTCTCTTTAGTATTTGATCTGACATGGGACTGGTGTATCATATGAGTGATGCTCTGTTATGTTGTTAAAACCTTGTGTTCAAATAACTTTGAAACACAGGATCCCACTCATCGCATTCTTCTTCTGTTTGTTTGGGGCACAGCTTGTTCACCTGTCTCACACACACACACACACACACACACACACACACACACACACACACACACACACACACACACACACACACACACACACACACACACAAAGGCCCTCTATTTGGGAGCTCTGGATCATGAAGCCTCCTAAGCTCCTGTTGCTGGGCAGGTCAGCCTTCCCTTCCTCAGGGGCCGTTCAGGGGGCCCCCTCCCGCTGCCCTGGGACCGTCGGCCCTCCCGTGGGACAAAGTCTGCTCCACAAGGGTCCCTTGTCAACCTTTGAATTCCTCTGAGGCAGGATGGGACCACACGCCTGGCCAGGGGCCACGGTCGGACCGTGTCCAACTGCCACCTGACACCCAGGGGCCCCTGGGCACTCCGAAGAGGAGAGCTGATAAAACTCAGGTGTGGTGTTGTTCCAGAGTAGTGCACTCACCTGTCGGCCCCTGAAGAGAGCAGAACCATCTACCTGTAGGCCCCTGAGGAGAGCAGAACCATCTACCTGTAGACCCCTGAAGAGAGCAGAACCATCTACCTGTCGGCCCCTGAGGAGAGCAGAACCATCTACCTGTCGGCCCCTGAAGAGAGCAGAACCATCTACCTGTCGGCCCCTGAAGAGAGCAGAACCATCTACCTGTCGGCCCCTGAAGAGAGCAGAACCATCTACCTGTAGACCCCTGAGGAGAGCAGAACCATCTACCTGTGGGCCCCTGAAGAGAGCAGAACCATCTACCTGTCGGCCCCAGAGGAGAGCAGAACCATCTACCTGTCGGCCCCTGAAGAGAGCAGAACCATCTACCTGTAGACCCCTGAGGAGAGCAGAACCATCTACCTGTCGGCCCCTGAGGAGAGCAGCGCTGGTTAAACTCAAGTGTGTTTTCAGAGGCCCTCACGGGTCGGGCTCCTGACTGGTTCTCCCAGCCGCCGGTTGGCTCTGCTCCGGTCCTGCCGTTGTCTGGAACATGCCCCCTGTCTGGGCGTAAAGGACCCGACGCTGCGACCGACACCGGACCAGAGGCACCCAGGTAAGGGCCCGCACTTACCGCGCCATACGTCGAATCCCAGGTCGGTTAGTGGTGGGCCGGCGGTTGTGCGTCAGCGACGTTGTTTCGCTTGTTCACGTGAGATGGTGATGAAAAGGCGTTTGTGTGAGGAAAGGAGTTGCTAGCTTGGAGAACAGCGTTTGCTCTTTGTACCAGAGCCAGCTACGTGATCTCAGCATCTCAGTGACCGCATGGTAGCTTCTGCCAGAACAAGCGGAGGAAGTGGAAATGTTTCATGAAGGGATGAGGACCAGACTCCTGAGGCCGGGGGGTCCATGTTGAGGAGGTGTGGTTCCCCCCCCCCCCCCCCACCCCCCCAGCAGGGATCGCTTTCATTATTTATAAATCATCTGTTAAGGGAGAACCAACACTTCCCCTCGCTCTCTCTCTCTCTAAGTATCTCTCTCTCTCTCTCTCTCTCTCTCTCACTCTCTCTCCTCTCTCTCAGTATCTCTGAGGGGGGGGGGGGTGGGGGGGGGGGGGGGGGGGGGGTGGGGGGTGGCACGAGACACTAGTCATATCATACTGAGCTGTGAGTGTATGCTCTCGTCAGTCTACATGTATTTGTATCTCTGGACTCGTCTGCTCATGCTCGTCTCTCGCGTCTTAAAAATCAATCATCCGTTTACACATTCTCGCATTCTTCTTGCTCTGCAGCATACATGCGTCGGGTCGAATCGAGCCCTACTCTCGGGTATCAATACAGTTGTCAGGAAATGGATCGCAGAATCCGCTACTGACCTCTCTGCGTTCTCGGTCTCCTGCTCGGAGGAAATAAACATGATTACGGTCGCTGCAGAACAAGGTGTCACGTACACAGAAAGCTCTATCATCGTCAAGAGACATCATCTCAGAGGTCACTCGTCTCAGCGAGTACTACGTAAGAAGGCTGTAGCGCACCTGTCTTCGCTCACCAGATAATCGCTAGTAGAAAATACATAACTTACCTCAGCATGCAAGTCATCATCAATACTGGCATAACTCTCTTGTCATACACCGATCTCTGCATTTATCTATATCTGTGTGAGAGTGTCACTGTCTATCTCTTCCTTTCTCTTCTTCCTAGCTGGTCTTTAGAGGTGCGACGGCATGACCAAGCTCGGGAAATCCCCAGATGAAACGTTTGAACGTGTGTCCACTACTAATGAACACAGTCTGGCATTAAAACCATCCGCGCCCGGTGTGAATGCTAATCGTACTCACGCTGGGAATGCCCTGGTGAAAACATAAGCTTGCATTTAAATGATCCTCGCTACAAGCTAACATTGTCGCGTTGCACCCCCTTAGGCGCCAGACATGTTCCTCCGATGGATGTTCCTGCTGGCTGCGGTAGCAGGAGGTGAGTCACCCACGAGCAGCGCTAACACCAGCGGCGCGAGCAGCGCTAACACCAGCGGCACGAGCAGCGCTAACACGAGCTACACCCGGTCTCACCAGAACTGGAACACCACCGTGTCAGCGGTACTGGGGTATATGGAGATAAGAAATTTAGTTAATAATAAATTAAACAAACGTCAGTTGTGGGGACCTGGCTAGAATTGTAAGTAGAATATCTTTTTTTTTGGTATTAGACTTATTTGTCTTTATAAACAGGACTGTAGAAGTTGAGAGGAAATGACGCAGCGTAGGATGGACATAGGTAGAGATGAAACAAAGTGGTTAGGGTGTTCCATTCCCAGCAGCGGAGGAACTGAGTTCGATCCCCGATGTCCACAGAGCTGTTGCCTTGAGCAAGATGCCCTAACCCCTGCCCGCGTCTTCATTCAGTTTATTTGTATGAAAGCATCTTCTAAATGAGCAAATAGTCACCATCATCTGTAAACATCTGGCTCCACAAGACCAGCAGCACAGCAGGTGGTCCAGACTCACAGTAACACACAGCTGACTTTGTTCTCAGGCTCCGCCCAATCCTCCGTCTTCTGCCCGACGACCGGCGAGCCAGAAGGCCTCCTCATTGGTGAGTTATCACCCCAGGCTTCCTCAAACCAGCCAATCAGAGAAAGACAACAAAGTCTTGTCCAATCAGAGTGGGTTAGAGAGCCAATGAGCTGTCAACTAATTGATCGTCTCGGATTCCACCCCTCCTGTGTCCTACCGGGGTCAGAGGTCGACCGCTAAACCATGACCCTCAGTGCCTTGCTCACAAGCACTCCAGTTGTGTCGCTGCGACTGCGTCACAACGGATACGGCCAACCAAATGTTGGAACCGTAAGAATGTACGTAACAACGCGTAGAAATGTGTCCGCTTACGGACAGTAAAACACACGTTTCTGTGATTTTCTTCTGGTGACAAAGCGAATAAATATTTGGTTTGGACGCACGAGACGAAAGCGACGTATGGCTCCAGCAGTCGAACCACGAGTCCCTGAGCTGGTGGACCCCTTCCTGCTGGGGTCTCCTGCGGGACTCGGGGTGCTGGGGAGCCCCTGAGGTCCCGTGGTTATCCAGCAGGTCTGTCGGGGTCCTGTCTGGTAATCTCCGGTGAGTCTGGGGGTCCGGGGGTCCGGTGAGTCTGGGGGTCCGGTGAGTCCGGTGAGTCTGGGGGTCCAGGGGTCCGGGGGGTCCGGTGAGTCTGGGGGTCCGGGGGTCCGGTGAGTCTGGGGGTCCGGGGGTCCGGTGAGTCTGGGGGTCTGGGGGTCCGGTGAGTCTGGGGGTCCGGGGGTCCGGGGGTCCGGTGAGTCCGGGGGTCCGGTGAGTCCGGGGGTCCGGTGAGTCTGGGGGTCCGGGGGTCCGGTGAGTCTGGGGGGTCCGGGGGTCCGGTGAGTCTGGGGGTCCGGGGGTCCGGGGGTCCGGTGAGTCCGGGGGTCTGGGGGTCCGGTGAGTCTGGGGGTCTGGGGGTCTGGGGGTCCGGTGAGTCCGGGGGTCCGGTGAGTCCGGGGGTCTGGGGGTCCGGTGAGTCTGGGGGTCTGGGGGTCTGGGGGTCCGGTGAGTCTGGGGGTCCGGTGAGTCTGGGGGTCTGGGGGTCCGGTGAGTCTGGGGGTCCGGTGAGTCTGGGGCTCCGGGGGTCCGGTGAGTCTGGGGGTCCGGGGGTCCGGTGAGTCTGGGGGTCTGGGGGTCCGGTGAGTCCGGGGGTCCGGTGAGTCCGGTGAGTCTGGGGGTCTGGGGGTCCGGTGAGTCTGGGGGTCCGGGGGTCCGGTGAGTCTGGGGGTCTGGGGGTCTGGGGGTCCGGTGAGTCTGGGGGTCCGGTGAGTCTGGGGGTCTGGGGGTCCGGTGAGTCTGGGGGTCCGGTGAGTCTGGGGGTCTGGGGGTCCGGGTCGTCTCTTGTCCTCCCATCAGCCGGTCCCCGTCTGGAGCCTCCTGGTGGGAGCATCACCGGACCCGGTCCCACTATCTCTGATTAAATCTCAGACCGCCTCACCGCCAGGAAACATTAGTAGATACTGGTGGGGGGGGGGGGGGGGGGGGGGGGGTGGGGGGGGGGGGGGGATTTTCCACTTTATTTTGCTAGCTTCTCTTTCATCTCATTTTGGTCACTCATCTTCCCCTCGATCGCTTGTCATGTCTCTCCCTGTATATCCCTCTTCCACCCCTTCTCTCTCTCTGTCCACCTCCCCCTCCCTCTCTCTCTGTCTTTCTTTCTTTCTTTTTCTCTCTCTCTCTCTCTCTCTCTTTGTCTACCTCCCCTCCCCCTCCCCCTCCCTCTCTCTCTCTCTCTCTCTCTCTCTCTCTCTCTCTCTCTCTCTCTCTCTGTCCACCTCCCCATCCCTCTCTCTCTCTATGTCCCCTCCTCCCTCCCTCCCTCCCTCCCTCCCTCCCTCTCTCTCTCTCCCTCTCTCTCTCTCTCTCTCTCTCTCTCTCTCTCTCTCTCTCTCTCTCTCTCTCTCTCTCTCTCTCTCTCTCTCTCTTTCTCTCTCTCTCTCTCTCTCTCTCTCTCTCTCTCTCTCTCTGTCTCTCTCTCTCTCTCTCCCTCTCCTCTCTTCTCTCTCTCCTCTCTCTCTCCTCTCTCTCTCTCTCCTCTCTTCTCTCTCTCCTCCCTACCCCCGCTCCCCCCCCTCCCTCTGGGGCATAAATGCCTGGGCTGAGGTCACCTGGCTGCATGCCCTCCTGGACAGCTTCCCGTCGCTGGTGAACTTTGCGGCTAGGCTACGCTGCGGGGCGGGGCTCTGTCCGCGCGACCTGGAGGACTACGGCTGCTCCTGCAGACACCGGGAGGCCGGGGAGCCCCTGGACCCTCTGGACAGGTGAGGGGGAGGACAGGTGAGGGGGAGGACAGGCGAGGGGGAGGACAGGTGAGGGTTAGGACAGGCGAGGGTTAGGACAGGTGAGGGGGAGGACAGGTGAGGGTTAGGACAGGCGAGGGTTAGGACAGGTGAGGGTGAGGGTTAGAACAGGTGAGGACAGGTGAAGACAAGGGAGAAGAGGTTAGGACAGGTGATGATAGGTGATAACAGGACAGGTGAAGACAGGTAAGGACAGGACAGGTAAGAACAGGACAGGTGAGTCCTAGGGACAGGTGAATGCTTTAGACTAATAGTGCTGTTGTTTCTAAATGTTCTGTTCTACCCCTGGACCTGGAAACTGAAAAAATACCATCTTAAAGAAAAGTCTGAGATTCAACTAATAATACCCCCCCCCCACCCCACCCCCCCCCCCCCCCCCCCCCCCACACCCCCAGCTGTTGTTTCAACCATAGACGGTGCTACCAGACTGTCATCGCTGCCCCCTGCTGGCAGGAGCTGCCCCCACTGGTAGACAATCTCACCTGCTCCACCCTCAACACCACCTGTGGTGAGCAGCCGGGCTCGACGCAACACCCTCCACCCCCCCCCCACGACCACATATGATGTCTAATTAAACCCCATCACACCCTGTTTACCAAATGGCTCTTTCATCCAGAGAGACTCCCAGTGCACATCGAGGCATGGCATGAAGGAGCAGGTGGTGTAAGCTGCGTCTTGCTGAAGCTAGGCTTGACCCGGGGATCGAACCTTGCACCTTTCGGCTCGGAGTCAACCCCCTTAGCAGCGACACTACCCTCTGACCCCCACCTGCTGGGACCTGTAGCTCACTGGACATCACTTAGGAGAAAAGACCCAGAAGCCTTCGGCTGGGAACCCCCATTAGTGCCATCACACACAGGAGGGTCCGCCCAGATGTACGGCCTCCCCAGGGGACGGTACCCACCGGTAGGCTGATGCATATCGTGGGGA
>JACYXH010000810.1:657500-687500 GCA_026745465.1 Lota lota | reverse complement strand
CCCCGTTCAAGATGGCCGACGTTTTTGTTGCGATGTTGTGATGTTAGAGGACATAGTGTTGGCCTTTGCAGAACTTTGTTTTCAAAGGTGCTTAACAAATAAAGTTAGGATTTTCACCATTATTGTTTGTAGTTATATTGACTGGGATTAATATTATTCCAATAACAATGTATTTTTATGATTGTGAAGGTAGAGTTACAGTCATACCTTTCCTGATCTCACTAGGTTGTTGTAGCTTAGTAACTGAATTACTTGAACTCAATACTTGCTTAGTTATCGTATCCTCACGACTAAAGAGAGTTTCAACCTAAATATTCTCTTCTAGTTAGCTCTTGAGTCTCATCTGGGAGGAAGGTGTGTGTGTGTGTGTGTTAGTATATGTATGTAGTTACTATTACTGCGTTTTCTTTCTCCAGAGGAAGAGGAGGGTGAGCGAGAGGAAGAGTGGAGGCGACCCCCCACTGACTACCTCAGCTTCATCAGTAAAGGTCACAGCTCCAGTTTGTCTTTGTTCACTACTTTAATAATGCAGCCACGCGAAGCGAAAAGGTCCTTCGGATAATAACTATCCTCTCCTTAATAACCCACCTCCCTCCCTCATCGCCACGGAAACACTTCCTGTTCTCAAACATTTTCTCGTCCTGTTCCCTTTGCTCTTGAATGAAACAGAATCAGAGCAGGAGCTGGAGGAGGAGGAGACACAAGGGGACCTCATTACCCACAATTCATCAGCCAGTGACCCTGGTGAGCCACCAATTAAAACCATGGTTTTAGAGTTCATGTGTCGTTTTTTGTCTTTTTCTTATTTTCTTGTTGAGGAAATGTCGTGTCGTTTTTATTTAAAGTTATCAGGTGAGCTCAAGATCAAATGTGTTGTTTCTCCCAAATGGGAAACGTATACATATACGTACATTTGCACGTCCCTCCTGTCATAAGAAGCCAACTCAACTTTCCACTCAGAGGTAGCATCAGAGGTAGCATCAGAGGTAGCATCAGAGGTAGCATCAGAGGTAGCATCAGAGGTAGCATCAGAGGTAGCATCAGCGCCCGTCTGAGTTGACCTGGTCATGGAAAAACACGATCACGCAAATCATTTAGGTTGCGTGTCCCGTCGGGACAGAGCTGGCCCGAGCATCTGAGCCGGGATCAAACGCCGCCTGGAAGGAGATCACATGACGGGCGGCGTTCCCTCCGGGCAACGCCTTGACGTCGGAAGACTTAGCAGTAGATCCAAAACGTCCCGAACGTTCCCAGCATCCGAACGCCAAAGACGAACGAGGCGTCTTCCCTCTCCCCCTCAGTGTCTGATCGGACCGGGAACCAGCAGCCGCTGCTTACCCACAATCCACCGGGGGATGAGAACGAAGGGCCCGCCTCGCCGTCCGGATCCCCCAGCTCGAGCCGATCTCCTCACCCTTCGAGACCCCCCCCCGCTGGACGGTCCTCTGAGGAGGAGGAGGAGGAGGAGGAGGAGGAGGAGGAAGGGTCTCCAACACGGGCACCAGCCCCAGAAGGTAAGGAGGTTTTCAACCCTCGGATTCACCCCCCCCCCCCCAACCCCCCCCCCCCCCAACCCCCCCCCCCCAACCCTTCCCCTCCTTCGCTGGAGCAGGACAGCTGCTGGTGAGCAGGTAGACCGGTGGTCCGGGAGGAGACGTTCCCCGGTGGTTGTGGTGGGAATCGAATAACGACGACGCTACCCGGCCCCGTGGAGGGAATCGAACACACGCTTCTTTCTCATCTTGTGACGACAGAAAGTCCACATCGGACCGGGACCGCCGCCAGCACCAGCTCAACGCTGCCACGCCCACGCCAGGCCTCTGAGGAAGAGGAGAAGGACGACGACGATGATGATGATGGCGGCGGTGGTTGGGATGAAGGTGAGGATGATGATGATCACAAAGCTGGGAGAGGCCAGGACGACACCTAGCAGTGATAACAGTATTCATTTAAGGTGTTGCGGTCGTATCCCTACATTTCAGGAACGCCGCGCTAAACGCCATTCGTGAGTTTGGCGCCACCTAGAGGTTAAAAACAAAGTGACGGTTCATCATCATCATCATTATTATTATTATTATTATTATTAACAACTTAAGGAGCTCTTCGACTCTGCGTCTACCTGCCTCTCGTCCAGTAGAGGCCGTCCCTGCGATGTCCTTCACCATGGCAACGCCTCACTCAACAACAACGTCAACAACTACAGTTACCAGGACAACCCCGACCCCTACAGACCACTCCAGGGAGCAGGAAGAGACCCCAACACCAGCCTCACGGAGACACCCGGCTACACCCGCAGGTCAGAGATACCAGCTACACCCGCAGGTCAGAGATACCAGCTACACCCGCAGGTCAGAGATACCAGCTACACCCGCAGGTCAGATACCAGCTACACCCGCAGGTCAGAGATACCAGCTACACCCGCAGGTCAGATACCAGCTACACCCGCAGGTCAGAGATACCAGCTACACCCGCAGGTCAGAGATACCAGCTACACCCGCAGGTCAGATACCAGCTACACCCGCAGGTCAGAGATACCAGCTACACCCGCAGGTCAGAGATACCAGCCACACCCGCAGGTCAGAGATACCAGCTACACCCGTAGGTCAGAGGTCCCAAGTGCTTTAAACAAGGTGGTAACCCTAGAGCAAGGCACTAACTCGGGTAGTCAGGGTAGTCTCACCTCTGATCCTTCTCCAGGCCGCCGGATCGTCGCCACGGCGCCCAGGTCCCCCTCATCAGCGCGTCCCTCGTCGCTGCGACCAACGGCCGCGACGGAAGCCCCGCCCACTCCCTCTGACACGTCACAGGAGGCGGAGCTACCTCTGACCACTCCCTCCGAGGAGCCACCGTCTCCAAGCCCAGGTGAGGCGCCAGGTGCAGCACCAGGAGCAGGAGCACTCCAATCCAAACCCCGCCTTCCACTAACCCCCTCAGCTAACCTCGCTTTTTAAGATCGGACGGCCGTAGCCACGACGACCACGGCCTCGTCGACAAAGTCTCCGACGGCGACGGCGAGGTCACACCGGACGACCACCGTGGCTACGCGCCACCACCGCGCTGTGGCGCCCCCACCGCGGTCCGACCTCCACGCAACGCTCACAACACCCCCCTTGCGCAGGGAGGAGGAGGAGGAGGAGGAGCAGGAGGAGGAGCAGCAGGAGGAGGAGAGGCCTCCTTGTGATGAGGAGCAGGCAGCAGACAGCTCTCAGGGTTGGGTTAGATGACGACGAGAGGACTGACCTGAAAGCGACTTCATCCTAAAGCCCAAAGCACACAGAGCGCCTCACGTTCGTAGCACGACTCCAGCGCTAGCATGCTACTATTTGAAAGGAGCAAAGCACGCCGGCGTGAATGTCGCGGTACGGCTGTATGTTTATGGAACCGTGCCGTGTGCTTTGGGCTTCATACCGGACCCACTTCTGTGGTGGAACCTCAGTGGTGTGTTTAGTACTTGACTTTAGTATCCCTACAGTAGTTAGTATTTCTTTGGTACTCTGTACTTCGGAACTAGGTGGTACTTCTGTCTGGTTGAGGGCTTCTGTGGTGTTTAGTACTTTGGCACTGCTCTACAGTACTCTACGTATCAGTACTACCATATCACTCAGTACCTTGTTGTGTGTTGTCGTTGTGTGTGTTTGTCAGGAGGGGGCGTGGCCCAGAGAAGGACGGGGCTTCTCTCCTGGTCCCTGCTGGAGGCCATGGGTCTGACGGACATCGAGTTCCCCCCCGAGGGCCCAGGTACACACGCATGTTACCATGGCAACCGGTACAGATACCCGTTACCATGACTACCAGTACCTCACCCATGACCCCCACAACCAGCACACACACCAGCCACCGTGACAAGTACAGAGAGATCGTTTACCGTGAAGGCCAGTGCAGAAAGAGCTGGTTACCAAGGCTACAGCTCAGACATCAGTCACCGTAACGACAAGCACAGGCTCATTAGTTACCATGACAACGGTAGAGATGGAGCTGGCCGGCACCAGCATCCAGACAGTCGAACAGAAGGGTTCTGTTGGCCTCATGTCTACGGGGCCACAACGAGAAAACTAGTCTCCTTATTAAAGATCTCCTCATCAAAAAGCCGTCATCGGCCGTGTCAGTGCTGGTAACCATCATGGCTCCGTTTCCTCCAGAGTGCAGCGAGTCCTTCACGGTGTCGGGCCGGGACGGCCGGCCCGACCGCGTCCTGCCCGCGCTGGGCCAGATGCTGCGCTGTCTGACGGGCCGCTGCCCTGAGGAGTACCAGATGTACGGCTGCTACTGCGGCCAGGAGGGCCGCGGGCCGCCCCAGGACCCCCTGGACCGGTCAGTAGACCCCCCTCAGTCACAACACTGCTTAGTGATACTGCAGTCACAGCACTGGAGCCAGTGATACTGCAGTCACAACACTGGAGCCAGTGATACTGCAGTCACAACACTGGAGCTAGTGATACTGCAGTCACAGCACTGGAGCCAGTGATACTGCAGTCACAGCACTGGAGCCAGTGATACTGCAGTCACAGCACTGGAGCCAGTGATACTGCAGTCACAACACTGCTTAGTGATACTGCAGTCACAGCACTGGAGCTAGTGATACTACAGTCTCAACACTGGAGCCAGTGATACTGCAGTCTCAACACTGGAGCCAGTGATACTGCAGTCACAGCACTGGAGCCAGTGATACTGCAGTCTCAACACTGGAGCCAGTGATACTGCAGTCACAATACTTTGAACCAGCTTAAGCCAGTTATTTAACATTTCCAATATTTCCAGAGGCAGTTAACTTCTGTTGCTGGCATTCATGTGCATGTCTGAAATAAACGCCCTGTCTCGTGTGGTGCAGCTGCTGTTTCTTCCACCACTGCTGTCTGAGGCAGATCTCCACGATGGGCTGCAAAGCCGAGCGCAGACTCAGCGCTCAGGTCTCCTGCGAGGGAGGGACTCCCCGCTGTGAGTGGCTTGAACCCCCCCGTTATCCCTCAGCACTGTCGATAACCCCTGAACGCGTGTTTCACTACCGATGATCTCAACACATTACGTCACTCCACTACATCAGATGATTACAAAGTGTACCTCCAAGTCTAAGGAACTAAACGCTGAAACCACACCCCCATGTTCCGGATTGGCTGACCCCCGTGCCTCCATTGGTCCCCACTCCCCAGGCCAGGGCCAGGGTCCGTGTGACAAGCTGCAGTGTGTGTGCGACAAGACCAGCGCAGAGTGTATGGCGGCGGCCCACTTCAACAACAGCCGGCCCCCGGCCCAGTGCCAGGGGCCCGCGGCCCCCTGCAGGCGCCGGCCCAGACCCCGGGTCACCCCCCCGCCCTCCAGCGAGGAGAGCCGGGAGACCCCCGGGGGCCACTCACACATGAAGGGAGGAAAACACACGGCTGCTCCTACCAGCACACCTGCACACAGGTACGCTCACACACCTGCACACAGGTACGCTCACACACCTGCACACAGGTACGCTCACACACCTGCACACAGGTACGCTCACACACCTGCACACAGGTACGCTCACACACCTGCACACAGGTACGCTCACACACCTGCACACAGGTACGCCCACACACCTGCACACAGGTACGCCCACACACCTGCACACAGGTACGCCCACACACCTGCACACAGGTACGCCCACACACCTGCACACAGGTACGCTCACACACCTGCACACAGGTACGCTCACACACCTGCACACAGGTACGCTCACACACCTGCACACAGGTACGCTCACACACCTGCACACAGGTACGCCCACACACCTGCACACAGGTACGCCCACACACCTGCACACAGGTACGCCCACACACCTGCACACAGGTACGCTCACACACCTGCACACAGGTACGCTCACACACCTGCACACAGGTACGCTCACACACCTGTATGCCCACACACCTACACGCTCACACACCTGAAACCGTAGAAGCAGTGCCTCTGCAGCTCACCTGTCTGACCTCTGTGTGTCTTCAGTGACGAGAGCTGGGAGGTGAGGCCAGGACCTCCTGCCAGACCCCCCCCCTCCAGTCCACCACCTCCCCCTCCTCCTCCTCCTCACTCGGCCGCTGCTCTCTCCAGCGGGGAGACCTCCAGGCCCCAGAGACCCCCGACGTCCAGCGGGATTCAACCCCACAACCACCAGCCCATCAGACCCTTCAGACCCAGCCCTGGGGTCCCTGAGAGACCTGGGGCTCCGCAGAGACCAGGGGCGCCCCCGCCAGAGGAGGAGGAGGAGGAGGAGGAGGAGGAGGAGGGAGGCGAGGAGGAGGAAGATGATGGAAGATAAAATAAAAGTGAAGGTTTTTTGGTAGTTTCTCTTCAGCAGTGGTGGACAACCCTGGGATTTTCAAAGTAAAAGTCATCCCATGCTTCCCTCTGTGTTGCCGTCGTAAACATGTAGATTACAAAATCAAAGTGTTTCAAGTGAATCAGTTGTTAAATGACAGTAGTGATTTTTACTTTGAAAAACTCTGTTAACGAGCAGTACTTTTGGGGTAGGGAGTGTCCACATCATGCCAACACACTGCTAATCCAAACAACCTGCCGTCCATAACTACTTGTATTGATTGATCTTTCCTACGTGTTGATACTAAAGCCATCAATTAAATGTACTGTTGTTGTTTTTTTACAATTAATGTACAATAAAATTGATGAACGGGAGTTGAGGAACATTTTGAAAAGTAGCCGTGTTTTTCTACCCAGTCATTTCAAATCAAAACAACAGCCATCGCTAGGATGATAAGATTCAAGATGGAGGCCAGGAGAGCAGTGTCGTCCCGTATGGATAGATGGTGGTGGTGGTGTACAAACAGATCCGACAAAGAAGAGGAGGATTCCTCTCAGTGGTCTGCTGCCTACGCAGAGAGCTGACGGCAGAGCGAACGACCCCGCGACCCCCGGCTAGGAATAGACGGCGAAGAAGGACGATAAGTAGCTTCTGCTGTAGTTGTGTTTCTTACAGAGGGAACGAGAGAGAAGTCTCCTATCAGACAGTGAGTTCAGCAGACTTCATACCAGAAAGAATAACCACGAGTCCTGATCTATACATTTCCACGTAATAATTTTACTTTTGGGGGGGGGGGGGGGGGGGCTCATTTCGTAATCGAGTAAATATTAGTATGTTTGCGGTTGACATTTAAACATGGAGGTATGTTGCACTGAAAACACATCGTAGTAAGAAGCAGTAAACGAAAAACAGCGATGGATTTGATAGAAAGATTTTTATTTGAATTTATTTCAGACACATTCGCGTTGATGCAGAATTCACAGCGGAATACAGCGTTGAAATCACCATCCGGCCATCATTCTCTAAACATTTTATACAGTTTGTCCAAACGTGCGACAAATAACAAACCATGGAGCAAACCAACCAATCAAACCATTTTACAATCGATCTACAAACTGCTGGTACCCACCAGTAGGACTGTGGGTCGTACTGGGCAGCTCCCACAGAGGAGTGCTTTGAATTGGCAAATCGCAAAGCGTACAGTGCGAGCGTCGCATCATTGAGGCGTGAACGAGTGAATCAGAACCAACAGCCTTTAAAAGAAAAAAAGATCTTGCATCAAACAGAAAGAGTTCAGATTCCCTACACGTGGATCTGAAACACACACACACACACACACACACACACACACCTTTAAACAGATTGAGACAAATTATTATTTTGATTGCTGAATACAATGAAGATACATACAGCAAATTGTTCTACAAAACAGACCTATCACAAAAAACACGAAGAAGGGAAAGCAGAAGCCTAGATACTCAAGTCCCTAAACCCAAGGACCTTGTCTCCTTCTCCAGGTCAAACCCTTGAGCTGACCTCTGACCTCTTAGGGCTAACTGTTCCAAGGTTATCCACACACAACCGCTAACACGAGGCAGTGAGTCTTATCTGTGCGAACGGCTCTCGAGTGATCGCTCCAGAAATGACGCTTAAGGAATCATCACGTTGGAGCAGTATTGTTTTAGACAGTGCATATCTATATCTATATATCTATAGAACGGTTGTTATTGAACAAGAGGTCACGACAAGGTCACGATATTGCTGTTGTGCCAACACTGTCCGTATAATGGGCTCTTCGACGTCTTCTAAAGTACCAGAAACACAACGCTCAAAGTGCACAATATCATTCACAAGTTTCGATATTTATTGACCTTTATAGTTAGTATTTGTCGCTATATATATTTAATTTTTTGCCATCAATCTATGATCTACATCTAGCACAGCTTGAGTGGTTAATATTATTCAACCTGTGAGCCGTGTGCTAACGTTAGCTAGCCGTTAACCTGTGCTTTGGCAAGAGGAGATGAATCGCTCGGTTCTTTCTATCCCGGCCTGGTCTCTGCAGACCGACCCGGGACGCTCGTTTGTGTTCAGCGTTGCGCTCTTGAATACTTTAGCACCCGCCGTGGGATCAAAATAAGAGCGGGTGTTTTCCTGCCAGAACAGAATGCTCTGCTGCCTCAGATCTAAATCTACTTTTCACAGTCTGTGATTCCACGCAGCCACCCGGGCTTTCTAGAGACAACCTCTGGGCTCTTCACGAGGCGAATCGGCCCCATTGAATGAAGCCTTGCGGGCCAATCAACAGCGCCGAGCCACGCTGGCGGTGGACCAACCGAAGAGGACCCTCTCTGGGATTCGAACTCGAGCTGATCCAACTCGCTTGGGGAGCAGCTACACGGGAGAAGAGTCCACGTTCTACCAGACATGCACACGGCCTGTTTTGTGCCATTAAGACCCGCGTGTTTAACAGCTACATGATCCAATAAGAACGTATGCAGTATTTGTAAATCACAACTCATGCTGGATGAATTACTGTACATGCTCACACGATACATAACCGAACAAAGAGGGCTGAGCAATCAACACGCTCTTAAAAGCAATGCTTTTCATATTAAAAGACCCAGGCTCCAAGTATTTCAGCTGATCTTCATGTCCAAAAGGACGCCGGCACTGCTGATGATTTTCAAAATAAGAGCGTACCTGTGCTTTGTTCTACATTCCAGAAACAATCTGCCAATCTCCAGCAGGCAATAAACACGACTATACAAAAATAGAACAAAGAACTCTTGTATAACGATATATTCACGTGGCAAACAACATTTGAAAAATACATTTGAAGGATGCACCATCACCAACTGTAAATATGGGAAATAGGTTGATACCAAAGCAGATTATTAAAGTCCATAGAACCGGTGAAAATACACTACAGCGCCCCCTAGGGGTTTGTCTAGCTAGTGGACTCCCTAGAATCACAGATCACGCTTGGATTCCTATAACACGACACTACATCATCACATCACAGTAGTCACACAGGGGAATCATTTAAAAAAATAAAATGACAGCGGAAATCAATCTGAAATATAGCCCCGTCTGCCCCCTCTGGTTTCTCATTCTATTACACCTCAAGTCTCATTACATATCCACACACACAAAACGTACACATAACCCTAGAGCCAATAGAAACTTTCCATACCTTCCTGGGGACTAACCGGCCAATAGAAACCCATCATCTCTTCAAGTCAACCAATGGCAAACCTCGCCCAAAAATCGATTTTTGTCAAGCAGATACCCAATAGAAACCTTTAACCTTTTCTGGTCTACCTGGACATCACCCAGCATTTCCACATTCTGTTTCCTGTCATCTTCTTTATCCACACAAAGTATTCTCTCCGTATCATCCAACCCCAGTTTGACCCCAACGCGTCTGTCTGCGAGACCAGACTGAAACGGGATCAAACTCACCTCCAGTTCAACCATCAAACACACGGTTTGAACTGCTGAATCAGCCGCAGGGATCACGAACCATCACTGAAGCCACAAGAAAATAGACTCACTTCCACCACGACCAGAGAGGGTCATGGGTAACACCCACAGCCCCTGTTTCCTTGAACGTCTGTGAAGACCAGACGGCATCTCTTATTCCACAGGCATGGCTTCACATGCACAGCATGAGGGATTATAAAGGTTCTTCCTGCTGGTGGGTGTGTGTGGGTGCGTGCGCGTCATCTAAAAGCTGGTTATCTTTGGCAATGAAAGTGTTTTGGTGTAAGGATGGAACACACACACACACACACACACACACACACACACACACACACACACACACACACACACACACACACACACACACACACACACACACACACACACACACACACACACACACACACACACACACACACACACACACACACACACGGTGGTGATGTGGGAGACAGAGGCCCAGCAGGGACAAACAGTACAGGTAATACGCATCAAGGCAAAGCCACAATAACACTCAGAATCTGCAGTTGGAACACGTAACTTCCAGCACGCTTTTCAAAATCAGCTAGCATGACAACAAATCAATCTACAATGCATCAGGGAAACATTGGATGTAATATACGCTGTGATTATACCATATGTGCATGACTGATAATCATTTCTGGTTCGAGGACAACTTCGGAGGAAAGTGGAATGTGATTGGCTGGGAGAAATGCTTGATTCTGATTGGGTACCGTACGGGTAGGGCTGGTGCTGAGCCACAGCGAGGGGACATTCACACTTCCTGTACTGCAGGGATTCAAACCTCGACGCGTTTTAAGCTCTGTATTAAAAAGTTTAAATATCTGGGGTTTTTCCTCTAGTGCACTATTGCTTATTCAGAAGCAGTATCCCTATGAGTAATATACAATCCTATACACACACGCCTCTCATAAAACATTAAAACCTCTCTTGAACATAGTGGCTGTATTCTCCCAAAGTGCAGGCCATGCCAAACGCTGTAAATTTAGGACATATATATATATAAAACCATATTGTTCTCTCATATAACCCAGTATTATATTATTGTACAGTTTTATACCCACAACGCGTTCACAAGTACCATTTTGCATCGTTTTGCTGCATCCGTTTGTCAAACATCACGTCTTGTACAACTGTATGCTAGTCCAGCATGATAGGTGGCTACATCGTTAGCCGTGGCATAGCTGATGTGTTTATATTAATAATAATAATAATATTAATACAATACACTGTGAATCCCTACTTTCACATCATAAGATGCACTGGCTAGAGTACATGTCTATATTTAATCTTAATCCAAACCCTTGAACCGTTTTGCTATTTATATTTTGTGGCACTATTAGACAAGCCAGCAATAGCATAGCCTAGCGGTACTCCGTTCAGTACACTGTAGTTTTAACCATCTGATAGCATCGGCGCTACATGCTGGGAAAAGCCGCTAGCTGGTGGATTGGACACGTTAAGAGCCTAAGGAAGCATCTGGCTGTTTAGGGCTGAGGGCTTAGGGCTGTTTAGGGCTTCTTAGACATATTGATGCGTTTGTTCTCCTATGAGAGATATTGATGCGTTTGTTCTCCTATGAGAGATATTGATCTGTTTGTTCTCCGTCTGAGGAACACTATAACGGCCCACAGAGGTACTGCAGCTCAAAGTGGTATCTAGGGCCAAGGTCAGCTAGCTAGCATTCATTAGCAGTACATTAAGACTACGGCATGAATTGATCATATTTCTATTATGTCCAAGATGTGTACGCACACCAGGAACAGTCTTAAAGAACCGTTAAATTCACCACAGTGCGTTGTGTTGGTGTGTAAGTTACATTAAGTTACACCATGAACTGTTGATAAAGGCCTTATGCTTTTACAGCCTTTTAAGCGTTTAACAGGTTTTAAGAGTAAAAAGATAGTGATTTAAGAAACCAACCAACGAAACAAACACCCAACTCATTTCGGTTTTTGGTGTACCCGGGTAGACCAGAGGTCTAGAAAGGGGGGGGGGGGGGGGGGGGGTCAAAGTCCTTGTGCATCCGATTAGATTGGTTTGGATTAGATCCGATTAATTAAAACCTTTTTCAGTGTTCTTCCCCACCACTCCCACCGCTAAAGGTTCTAGAATGTTCAGTCTGGGTGGTTCCTTCTAGAGGGTTCTAGAAGGTTCTAGAAGGTTCTAGAAGGTTCCGACTGTGTCCCGTGGTCAGTAGACGCACAGGTCGGGGAACTTCATCTCGTAGACTGGGACCGACTGGTGCTCGGGATGACCCGCCGACACAGACACCACCCCGGACGGGCTGGGAGGAGGCCTGCCCACACAACACAGTATTAGCATTAGCATGGAGCCTGCTCACACAACACAGTATTAGCATTAGCATGGAGCCTGCTCACACAACACAGTATTAGCATTAGCATGGAGCCTGCTCACACAACACAGTATTTCCATTAGCATGTAGCCTGCTCACACAACACAGTATTAGCATTACAGATGTACGCTATGCTAATATTGTTAGCATTAGCATGTAGCCTGCTGTACACACGTTCCACTGCCATAACACATGGCATGGTAATCATTAGCAAATATTCCACCTCCATGCAGTTTCAGCCATTAAAAGGCCTAACTTTGGTCGAATTATAAAACAATACGGTATCTCAACAACTCACCGAATGGTAAGTTCAAAGATCTGGGCCAGTCTGTCGTGCAGCATGTTGGCCTGGAGAGATTGGTAACACAGAGGCAGTTAGTAAAGTGTGCCTGCATTAAAGGGGTGTCACTGGAAGGAGACCCCTGCACGCTCAGATCTCCAGAACCGCTACCTTGGACTCGCAGTGAGCGGCGATCTCCTCGAACGGCGCCTTCTGGAACTTCTCGATCACCTGACGCCTCTTCTCCCGCTCCTGCTCCTCCAGGCCCGTGGTGTCTGCAACCAATCAGAAACACTTATCTGGTGCCTCGACCAATCAGAACATTTCACCTGAAGCCTCGGCCAATGAGAACATTAAACTGCGCACAGTCTGCACCAATCAGACACGCCGTTCAATCGAAAGTTATTTGGACCAAAACGAATCTCACCTATGGCCTTCTTCAAGGTCTCGAAGGTGATCTCCTCGGCCAGCTGGGACTGCAGGAAACAGAAAGGGTTAGCCTCTTCCTGACGCGCAACATCAGGCCAGCACAGGGCGGGGACAGACAGCTGTCCACCTCTGGCATCGCTAAGCCCAGAGCGAGAGGAAAGCTTCAGTCTGACCCGCTGCTGACCTGATGGGGAGGGTGGTGGTGGTGGTGGGGGGAGGGTGGTGCCGACTGACCTGATCAGGAGGGTTGTTGGGCAGGATGTCCACCTGGAGGGAGATGGTGTCCACAACGCTCTTCCTCCTCGTCAGGCGATCTTCATCTGGGTGGAGAACACAGGGAGTCGTACCGTTCACTACGTCGTCTCGTAACCAAAGCGACTCGCAGGGAACTCAAGACTCATGCCGTTGGGGAGCAGGAGGGAACAAACGACCCTGTGTGGTGAAGTTACGGCGCGTTGGCCAATCCAACGACACCGGTGGGTGGGGAGGATGTTTCTGTGTCGAGGAGAAGGATTGACTCCTCTCTGGGAGGTTGGTTTTATTTTAGCATTGGTTAGTCTTTTGGATTGGGCCGGGATACACACCAGCAGTTTGCATTAGCTAGCAATCTAAAAAGACGCTGTAAGTAAGATCAAAGAGCTTTAATTGGAGTTGAATCAGTTAGAAATGGCATAGCGGTCCGTCAGAAAAGCAGACTTGAAAGTATGAGCTGCGTTTCTTCCCTTTGCTGTTCAATGCGGTGGGTTGAGGCACTTTATAAATAAACGCCATGCTGTTCCCCATTGGAATCAGGGGCTCCGGGTCGTAGCCAACACTAAGTCTTAGCAGCAGCTGCTCCAAACGCAGTTGGCAGCCAGAGGTCAACGGTCACGGCAACGTCGTCATGACAACAGATGAACGTGTCAGCCTGGTCCCCAGAACGACAGGGCTAATTAAATGAACAATAAAAAAGAAAAAAAGAAGAATAAAAGAGCCAGGAGAGGACTCTGGCATAATTAATGACACGGGCGCTCGTTATCGTTAGCAGTGACAAACGAGCAACAATCAAACACATGGGGGCGGGGCTTGGGGGAGCAGCTAAATCAGAATATGCTAATTGGCCGAATAGCAAAGTTGCCGCGGCAGAACCAAACTTGAGCGTGTTCTGAATCTACCACAGCGTCTGTTTAATACTTATACTACTTTAATAAACTTATACTAGCGCTTGTCTCAAAGTCAAAGGTGCTGTAGGTGCGATTCAAGAGCTAGTATTTAGAGTGCAATTTGTTCGAAATGCCACAGCCACCCGTCAGCTATTCGGGAGCGAAATGCTCTGTGAAAATATGTGTCTTCCAGTTGATAGCGTCTGCCTCTGCAGGAACCCATTTCCATTTTAGGTCACGTCTAACCGCTCAGGCCATCTCTACAATTTGTTCAGGGAATTCATCTTGCCTGTCGATCACATTAGAAACGTCAGGAGGGCGAGGGCGAGGGAGGGAGGGAGGGAGGGAGGGAGGGAGGGAGGGGGAGAGAGAGAGAGAGAGAGAGAGAGAGAGAGAGAGAGAGAGAGAGAGAGAGAGAGAGCCAGAGCCAGAGCCAGAGCCAGAGACAGAGAGAGAGAGAGAGAGAGAGAGAGAGAGAGAGAGAGAATGAGAGAGAGAGAGAGAGAGAGAGAGAGAGAGAGAGAGAGAGAGAGAGAGAGAGAGAGAGAGAGAGAGAGAGAGAGAGAGACAGAGACAGAGACAGAGAGAGAGAGAGAGAGAGAGAGATATGTTTGTTGTTTCCGGTCTTTAGTGCTCTGCCCGTTTACATCTCTGCCACCTGCATCACCTTTAATGTCTCAGCCTCCGTCACTGCATCCCCCAAAGGCTGGCACATCAACAAAGCAGCGGGCGAAGGTCCAAGACACCTTAGACACCCCACCCCCCCCCCCCCCGCTACACCAAACAATATTACATGTCTCGTTTATTACAAGTGACCCCAAGAAGATGTGCGCTAAAGACAGGGGTCCATGACGGACCCCCCCTCCCAGCTTTACCGTTATTCTGTCTGTAGGACACGTGTCAGGGGGATTTCCTGGCCCCCTCCATGGCTAGCCACCCAGCATGTCTGTAGCAGCATGTAGCACTAGCGTGTGTCTGTAGCAGCATGTAGCACTAGCGTGTGTCTGTAGCAGCATGTAGCACTAGCGTGTGTCTGTAGCAGCATGTAGCACTAGCGTGTGTCTGTAGCAGCATGTAGCACTAGCGTGTGTCTGTAGCAGCATGTAGCACTAGCGTGTGTCTGTAGCAGCATGTAGCACTAGCGTGTGTCTGTAGCAGCATGTAGCACTAGCGTGTGTCTGTAGCAGCATGTAGCACTAGCGTGTGTCTGTAGCAGCATGTAGCACTAGCGTGTGTCTGTAGCAGCATGTAGCACTAGCGTGTGTCTGTAGCAGCATGTAGCACTAGCATGTGTCTGTAGCCACACCTGGAGGACTTTTATCACCACATTAGATGCTAGAGTGTTCCTGACTGTTCCCAACTACTGGGTTTGTCTCGGGAACGAGTCGTCGTTTCACGGATGCCCGAGATGGATGCTGTTGGGAACCACATGATCCCCATGGAAACGAGACCTTTGGCAATGACGAGGTTGCTGGTTTGAATCCCCAGAGTCATTAATTTAGTGTCTATAATCTTAATCTATGCTGACAATATACTTAGTTGTACATATGCATCGGGTACTTACCACAACAAAAACATCCAAAGGCAGGCAGTTAAGAAAAATAAAATTAAATTGCATACCGTTATATCACAGATTATCCTTTAACTACGGGCTAGTGAGCTAAATGCTAGTCAGCGCTAGCACAACTCCCTCATGCTAGCACAGCAGGACAAGTACTACATCATACGGGGGTCCTGTGGGAGGGGCTGTGACCCGGCTTCTCCATGACGGTTCGGATCCTATTTACTATTGGGGCCCTTAGCAGACACTAGCATCCATAGCAACTTACAGTGAATTAAGACACACGTCGCTAAGCAGCACACTAAGGGCATCTAGCTCAAGGGCACCTATTAGGTCGGAGTGGGGACATTGGGGAATGGAACACGGAACCTTTTGGCCACGCCCTAACCACTAGACTACGAAGCAGGCTGTGGTTGAGCCCGCGATTAGCCTCCTGGCCACTGTGAGGCGACAGAGCTGCTTCACTGAGACGGCCATCTCCTGCCGGTCTGGAGGAGGTTCCATCCTGCTAGACCTCCTCTCTGCGGCTCTACCCGAGGCTGCCCACAGAGACATTAAGGAACAACTCCACTGGCTACTGGCTGTCTGCATGTCTGTCTGTCTGCATGTCTGTCTGTCTGCATGTCTGTCCGTCTGCATGTCTTACCGTTTATGTGACATTGAAATTCAGGGGAGATGGATACATCTTTTAAAAGAAATTCAATCCATCCGTCAGCTACTTGAATAACAATCTGGGCTGGACAGTTTTCATGTACTTTTATGACTGAAGCAGTTTATAACCAAACTTGGGATACATACAGTGAGCAAACCAAACAGTTAACAGCTAACTAGTTCAACATGTAGCTAATCTAAAATGATCCAATCCGGTTTCTGATCTAACTGAATCTGCCTACATTTGATAGGAGGCTGTGAGTCACAAACTGACATCCTTTCCTACTTCCTGTCCAGGTTCAAAGGGCAACTGTCTCAGGCCACGCGATTCATGTGTTAACCGACCCTTGGATCTTTACATCGGTACAAAGCGAGAATGAGACGTGTTCACACGGAGCAGATACACGGAAGAGCGGCCGATCTGATCCACGTTGTGAAGGGCTTCTGGACGCAAAGGTCAACGCAGTAGTAAAGACCTTTGTCTCTTCAGATGGCTGAAAAGACATGAAGTACAGGGCCAAGGGCTTCCACTGAAGCTACGGTGGGACCCCCATGGCCTGGGATCAGCAGAAGGGGTTCAGACACAGACACCGAGGTACAGGGCCAAGGGGTTCCACTGAAGCTACGGTGTGACCCTCATGGCCTGGGACCAGCAGAAGGGGTACAGACACCGAGGTACAGGGCCAAGGGGTTCCACTGAAGCTACGGTGGGACCCTCATGGCCTGGGCCAGCAGAAGGGGTACAGACACAGACACCGAGGTACAGGGCCAAGGGGTTCCACTGAAGCTACCGTGGGAGAGATTCAGGTGTGCGTAGGGGAGAGGGGGGATGGGTGTTCCATAGTGGGGGAGGTTCTTGGGGTTTATTGATGAGGGACGGTTCCTCCACAGGGGAGGGATCAGAAAGACCCATTGATAAGGGACAGTTCCCATTGCATGATCTATTGATCAGTCATGTCTATTGATGCAGTACAGTTCCTCAATGTTTGATAAGGGTAGAGACTCTAGCTATTGATCAGAAACATCTATAGATAAAGAACAGTTCTTATGTTTCATAAGGAGAGTTCTTCTACACAGAGACCTATTGACAGGACAGTTATTCTATGCCAGACAAGGAGAGTTCTTCTACAGAGATCACAGAGACCTATTGATAAGCTACAGATCAAGTGATTGGTTACCTCTGGATGTCTGTTTGCACTTGTGAAGGATCTTGCCTACTGTGTACAGGACTGGTTTGACAGAAGAAGGTTAGTGTGTTAATACTGTGTTTTAACGATTCCTTCTCCGATATACTTCATGTACCCGTCAAATACAAAGAGAATTTGAAAGGACACAAGAATAAGTTGAGGTATTCAAAAAGAAAATGGAAGGCTGCTGCTTGTTCGTTTTTTCGCCTTAAAACACAAATATTTAATCACTGTAAAAATCAATCCTACTAATGATGTGTGTTCTAGTTTGAAGAGGCGATGTGTAACGAGCTCAGGGTTTTCTGCTTATGGGGCGTCGGCGTGGCCGTGTGCCATCACTGCACAGCCAGAGTTTCTGGTTCAAAGAGGTCCCTGATCAGTCCTCCCGAAGTGGCTTTCGTTCATGTTTACGTGTCTTTTATTTCAGCTGAAAAAGACGATTTCAAATTTGGATTTCCTCAGAGAAATTCCGTGAGTGGGAGAAAGGGAAATGATAACGCGTCCTTGAAGAGGAGGTCAAACGTGGTCTCTTCATCCAGCGTAAACAAACTACTACAGGTGTTGGCTTCCAAGAGCTTCTCTGGGTCTTCACAAGGAGCGAATTAAGCTCCTTCAAGAGATTAGTGAACAACTTCAAAAGCTGGTTCATTACATGATGAATATCACTCATATGTTATAAAGTTGTTTTGGTGAGGGGAAAATGCAGAAAACGTGTGAGTTGTGCCTCTACGTTACCACCAGGTATGATGTTAACTAGCCATTAAAAGCCTTTTTGGAAATCTACCCATTTGTGACATCACAAGTGGGGAGCGTCCACCCAGACGTGTGACGGCTAGAGCAACCCACCAGCCTTCCCAGTTGGTACAGTCCACTGGGACTCACCATCACAACCGGTGGTCAAATAAGGAAGGGGATTAACGTTTTCAGTCCAACTGCCAACAGAGACGCAGTGCAACAGACGAAGGTCCGCCCCATGGGGAGCTGGAGGTGCGCCCGCCGGGTCTTACCTGTGACCTGGGGCACGTAGGCGATGGACAGCCGGTCCACGCTGTACCCCGGTCCCGCCAGACATTCGGCCACGTCCGACGTCTGGAAGTACAGACTCCGGTCCTCCTTGTCCAGAGAGTCTGGGAGGCTGGGGAGACACAGCGTTTCCACGGTGACCAAGCATCCTTCACAACATAGAATACACTCCCTTAAGGGTTTTTTCGTATTTACTCTCTGAGACTCAGAGAGAGACTCTAGTCTCAGTCTTACTACTCATTTAGCAGACACCTTTTAGTCCAAAGGGACATGGTGAACTGAGATGAATGGGCCTCCATTAGGAACAGGTAAGGGTTAGGGCATCGTACACTAGGATGCCTACAGGGTGGGCTGCGGACATTGGGGATCAAACCCACAACCTTTTCGTCTGGGAGTCAAACACCCCTCGCCCTTACCCTACCCTGCCCTTATAAAGTGCTGTATTCAATATCTGAGAAGATCTCTGAAAAGATGGAGGTGGACATGGTGGTAGTGATGCTAGCCGTGAACATGAGACCAGGTGAAGGAGTGTGAATGTGAGACCAGGTGAAGGAGTGTGAATGTGAGACCAGGTGAAGGAGTGTGAATGTGAGACCAGGTGAAGGAGTGTGAACATGAGACCAGGTGAAGGAGTGTGAACATGAGACCAGGTGAAGGAGTGTGAACATGAGACCAGGTGAAGGAGTGTGAATGTGAGACCAGGTCAAGGAGTGTGAGACCAGGTGAAGGAGTGTGAATGTGAGACCAGGTGAAGGAGTGTGAATGTGAGACCAGGTGAAGGAGTGTGAACATGAGACCAGGTGAAGGAGTGTGAATGTGAGACCAGGTGAAGGAGTGTGAACGTGAGACCAGGTGAAGGAGTGTGAATGTGAGACCATGTGAAGGAGTGTGAATGTGAGACCAGGTGAAGGAGTGTGAATGTGAGACCAGGTGAAGGAGTGTGAATGTGAGACCAGGTGAAGGAGTGTGAATGTGGCACCAGATGGAGAGTGGGAGGTGAGGAGGGGAGGAGGAACACTTACGGACACTTGTCTTTGAAGATGTGTTCGGGGAGGAGATATGGGGCGTCCAGGCTCCTCAGCTCAACCACCTGGAGATGGAGGAGACCAGCTTATACTATAGCTAATCAATATCCTAATCACCCATAATGCCATATGATTCAAATTAGTTACAAATCAAGTATCAATACATCCATGTAAAGCGTAAGTAATAATGTGAACAAATCTACAATAACATGTTAAAGTCAAAAAGGAAAGATAGCTAATTATAAAACATTTAAACCTTGCAATGTGCTAGTTCAAGCAAATAGTGTCATGCTAGCGACGTACCTTGCTAACGTCCTGGCAGAAGCTAACAGAGTCATGCTAGCGACGTACCTTGCTAACGTGCTGGCAGAAGCTAACAGCGTCATGCTAGCGACGTACCTTGCTAACGTGCTGGCAGAAGGACGGGTTGGCGATCATCTGGCTCAGGAAGTTGAGGTAGGCCGCCACCAGAGCCATGATGCCACAGCGAATCACCATGGGCATGTTCTCTTCATTGGCCAGCGCCATGTCCTGCAGGAGCCAATCAAATCGCAGCTTTAGGAGGTTGCATTTAAACCCATGCCCCAGCCATTCGTAAAAGACAACTATCTCATCATTGAGCAAAAGTCATAATGCCACAAAAGAATCTCCTTTTCCAAAGTTGTTAAAAAAAACTAAAACAACTTTCTTTCTTCATTCACTAAAAACAAACAAAAACAAGACAATATTAAGAGCGTTACTCATCCGAGGAACATTAAGGGACTTCCTCAGACTTTTCCATTAAAAACTGAAATGAAAACATTCAATTGACCGTAACATTTGTTTACGGGCCCGGATGATTGGACTACTTTGTGACTTTGAACAAGGTCTTTGTTAGGTCTTCCAGCACAGCCATATGCTCTAGTCTTTCATGTTGGACCTCTGAAGAATCAAGGAGAAGATGGCAGGAGATACAGCCTTCTCCAGCACTCAGGAGACAGGAGGGAGGAGAGAGGAGGAGGTGAGGAGAGGAGAGCAGAGGAGGAAAGGATAAGAGGAGGGAAGAGGAGGAGAGAGCAGAGGAGGAAAGGATAAGAGATGAGGAGAAGAGTGGAGAGGAGATGGGAGATGAGGAGGAGGAGAGGGGATTTGAGAGTATAGGAGGAGAAGAGGTGAGGAGGAAAGGAGAAGAGGAGAGAAGGTGAGGAGAGCAGAGGAGGAGGAAAGGATAAGAGGGGAGGAGAGGAGGAGGAGGGGAGATGAGAGTAGAGGAGGCGAGAGCACAGCAGAGGAGGAGAGAAGGATGAGGTGAGATGACGAGGAGGGGAGGATGATGATGGGATGGGAGATGAAGATCAGACCAGATCAACCCATCATGTAAAGTAGATCCCACCACAGTGCTGACACTCAGACGACCTTCCTGCGTCTTATGAAGACGACCTTTGACCTGAGAGCGTGAGAATGGACCGGTCTCCTCCTGAAAGCAATCTCGTCACACATCTTCCATCGCTGACGGACTGGGGAGCGAACACTTTACCAGCAAGAGCACGCTGAAGAGGGGGCTGTGTGTGTGTGTGTGTGTGTGTGTGTGTGTGTGTGACATTTACTAACTGATAAATACCTGCTGTGAGAGAAGCCTGAACAGCTGGGCCAAGTGTTTTTGTGTGTTGATGTTGGAGTGTGTGTTTTCACTTGTTATTTCTGTGTGTGTCGGTGTGTGTGTGTGTGTGTCTGTGGGGTTTTAACGCTGTCGTCTGCATGTGTGTTGGTGTGTGTGTGTGTGTGTGTGTGTGTGTGTGTGTTGGTGTGTGTGTGTCGGGTTTTAACGCTGTCGTCTGCGTGTGTGTTGGTGTGTGTGTGTGTGTGTGTTGGTGTGTGTGTGTGTGTGTTGGTGTGTGTGTGTGTGTGTGTTGGTGTGTGTGTGTGAGTGTTGGTGTGTGTGTGTTGGTGTGTGTGTGTGTGTGTGTTGGTGTGTGTGTTGGTGTGTGTGTTTGGGGTTTTAACGCTGTCGTCAGCGTGTGTGTTGGTGTGTGTGTGTGTGTGTGTGTCTGTGGGGTTTTAACGCTGTCGTCTGCGTGTGTGTCGGTGCCTCCTCTCCTAAATCCTTCTGTTTGTCATTCAGTGTCAGCATGGGGTCCAAAGCTTGCAGGTCCCTAATGTCATCTGCAATCGTTAAGGACCTGCAGTCAAATCAGAAGTTCCTCATGTTTTGATTTCCGTGAATCAGTGAAAAGAAGAACACTAAAGCGCCCTCATCTTCCGAGTGCTCTGGAACTCCTGCTTCTCCTGAGGCCCCGCTCCTTCGCTACAGATTCTCACTTTGTGTTGTTCCTCTTGGTTAGAGCCCTCAACAGTGCAAAACAACAACCTGGAGGCGAGGGAGGTTCGACCCGCGACCCCTGGCCCCTGACCCCTGGGCAGTACCTGCAGAGCGATGGCGAGCCGGATGAGGTCGATGACCACCTCCTCGTTGGCCAGCTCGATGGTGAGCACGGCCAGCGTGGTGAAGAGGAGCTCGTAGTTCTTGTGGACGTTGTCCTCCTCCTTGGAGCCCAGGTAGATGTGGCGGTACAGCTGCTGTCCATGCTGAGGAGGAGGAGAGGAGGAGCAGGAGGAGGAGGTGCGAGGAGGAGGAGGAGGAGGAGAAGGTGCGAGGAGGAGGAGGAGAAGATGCGAGGAGGAGAAGGTGCGAGGAGGAGGAGGAGAAGGTGCGAGGAGGAGGAGAAGGTGCGAGGAGGAGGAGGAGAAGGAGAGGAGGAGGACGAGGAGAGAATAGGTGAGAGGGAATGAGAGGAGAAAAGGAGGAGAGGAGGAGAGAGGAGGGGACAGATGAAAAGGAGGAGCAGAGGACAGGAGTGAGGAGAAAAGAGAGGAGGGGACAAGATGAGGAGAGGAAATGAAAAATGAAGGAACAAATACTGTATTTTAAAAAGACAAGCGGAGATATGTTCCCTGAGTATGAAACACCCTGGACCAATCCCCCACTGAGGAGCAGGAGCAGGAGCAGGAGCAGGAGCAGCAGACTGTTCTCCATGGAGTTCCGTATCGCCACTATGAAGGATGACAACGCGTCGCCTTCCCTCCGAAGTGAAAGGTTAAACACCCTCGAGCTGCCAGGCGCTGCGGCGGTGGAAAACCTTTTGTTCTCCTCCGTTAATGCAGCCCGACGAAGCCCATCAACACGCCGCCGCCGCCGCTTTCACACGGCTGACGGCGCCTCTAATGAAACCTGAAGTCATCCCGTATGCAGATGACCGCCTGCTGTTCATCCATAATGAATGCCACGACCGCTAACGATCCCGGACAGCGGGAGAGGTGTGCTGAATGCAGCGGCGGCGGCGGCGGAGGAGGACAGGCTGGCAGGCAGGACTGACGACAGGACCAGGACGAGATAAGACCCACTGAGTCCCGGTCCCCGCGCTCAAGCCGACGGTAACCGACGGTGACCAGGGCGCACTGTGATGTGGGGATGGCGGTTAGCATCAGCTAGCGGTACTTCCGCCGGCGGCTGGTGCGATACACCACAGAGGGAACCACTACTAGCGGACGTGACTCCCAGCAGGGGACCAAATGGGTCGCGGGACTGCCACAATTGACCTTACCTTATCAGGTTGAGATCAATGGAGCTAACCAGGAGCTAACTAGTAGACATCAGGTTGAGATCAATGGAGCTAACCAGGAGCTAACTAGTAGACATCAGGTTGAGATTAATGGAGCTAACTAGGAGCTAACTAGTAGACATCAGGTTGAGATTAATGGAGCTAACCAGGAGCTAACTAGTAGACAGCAGGTTGAGATTAATGGAGCTAACCAGGAGCTAACTAGTAGACAGCAGGTTGAGATTAATGGAGCTAACCAGGAGCTAACTAGTAGACATCAGGTGAAGCTAAGTACCAGGCACAGATTATCTGGGATAGCCGCGCTACGGCTCAGGACAACGGTTCTGGCTATGGTTCGGTCTGCCAGAAGACATTCATACAACCTTTAATCCCATACCAAAAGAATCGGCATGGTGACGGCCAGAACAACAGCATGAAGACCTGAGCGTGACGGTTTCTGGACGACAGATGCTGACATGGAGCAAGGCATTACCAGAACAACGTCTATGTTGCAGCAGGCAAAGATGATATAGCAACCCTCGGATATACAGAATGAGCTTCGCGCTGCTGCTAAACCTCTACCATGAATCACAGACGGGACTTTGAGAGACACGACCAGCAACCGGAAGTGAAGAGCAGATTTAATAACAGGTTTCAACTGAACGCAAAAAAACAACAACAAAATAAATGGTTTAAAAAACTTTACTTCAAGGAGTTAGCGCACAACCACAGTCTTCACCTGGTGGACACTGGGAGCTGCCCAGTACAGCCACAGTCTTCTACTGGTGGACACTGGGAGCTGCCCAGTACAACCATAGCCTCTACTGGAGGACACTGGGAGCTGCCCATTACAACCACAGTCCTCTACTGGAGGACACTGGGAGCTGCCCATTACAACCACAGTCCTCTACTGGAGGACACTGGGAGCTGCCCAGTTCAGCCCCAGTCCTCTACTGGGGGACACTGGGAGCTGCCCAGTACAACCACATCCTTCTACTGTTGGACACTGGGAGCTGCCCAGTACAACCACAGTCCTCTACTGGAGGACACTGGGAGCTGCCCAGTTCAGCCCCAGTCTCCGGCTGCTGGACCGGGATGCTGAGTGGCGTTCATAAGCAGATGAATCATAATGACAGCTTCCTCGCTGTAAACGCTCTTCAGGCCATGAATGATGAACCGAGCCACCAGAGCGCAGGTCTCCCCTCGGCCAGCGGAGAGGAAGCGATCACTGGCCTGGAGGAGCTTCATCTAGCCCCAAACAGCCTCTTCACCCTTAGAGGCAGACGGCAGTGCACTACCATTTGGGGTCTATTCATGTTTGGTTTAACTGCGTCACATCTGCAGCTGTTACATATACCGCCTCCCAAATAGCCTGGTGGAAGATCTTTGGGAAGGGTTTGAGTTTTCCCCATCAGATGGAAACAAACATCCAGACAGGTTAGTAGACAGACAGACAGACAGACAGACAGGTTGGTAGACAGACAGAAAGACACAGATAGACATCCAGACAGGTTAGTAGACCGACAGAGGCAGACAAACAGGCAGGCAGACAGACAGGTTGGTAGACAGACATACAGGTTGGTAGACAGACAGAAAGACACAGATAGACATCCAGACAGGTTAGTAGACAGACAGAGGCAGACAAACAGGCAGGCAGACAGACAGGTTGGTAGACGGACAGAAAGACACAGATAGACAGACATACAGGTTGGTAGACACACAGGGAGACAGGTTGGTAGACAGACTGACAGGTTGGTCGACAGACAGAAAGACAGATAGACAGACAGACAGGTTGGTAGACAGACAGAAAGATACAGACAGACAGACAGACAGACAGACAGACAGACAGACAGCAGAGCTTGTACCTTTTTCATGAAGGCGATGTCTTGTTTAGAGATCTTTTCTCTCTTGAACTTCAGAGCAGGCACGTTAGGAATGATTCTAGAAGGACGAGGACGAAAATCAATGAAAACTAGGATCACCTATCAATGCAGAAGTGATTAATACGAAACTATTATATACTAATTATACACTAGATACATTAGAGTTACATTGCATGTGTGTATGACATACAGCATGACTTACACACACGCACGTACACACACGCACACACACACACACTGTCGGGTGCCTAGCAACCGAGAGTCACCTGATGCCGCGCAGCTTGGCGCGGTTGTCGTGGCGATCGATGATGTTGTGCAGGATCTCCAGCACCAGCTGCCGCAGCTCGCTGTCCTCCATCAGGGAGATGGAGAACAGGGGGTCCAGGAAGGGGGCCGGCAGAGCCGCCACCATGGTCTTAGACTTGAAGCCAGAGGTCACCTGGGGTCAACACAAGACGCCACACTTTGACCTCTGACCCCTCTGGAGAACGGCTGTCCTACACCCCTAAGCCAGTGTTTCCCCGAGCGCTAAGTAGTAGTTCACTAAGTGATTAGTAGTAGTTAATTAAGTGATTAGTAGTAGTTAATTAAGTGATTAGTAGTTCAGTAAGTGATTAGTAGTTCAGTAAGTGATTAGTAGTAGTTCATTTAGTGATTAGTACTAGTTCATTAAATTATTAGTACTAGTTCATTAAGTGATTAGTACTAGTTTATTAAATTATTAGTAGTAGTTCATTAAGTGATTAGTACTAGTTCATTAAGTGATTAGTACTAGTATATTAAATTATTAGTAGTAGTTCATTGAGTGATTAGTAGTAGTTCATTAAGTGATTGGCAGTAGTTCATTGAGTGATTAGCAGTAGTTCATTAAGTGATTAGCAGTAGTTCATTAAGTGATTAGCAGTAGTTCATTAAGTGATTAGTAGTTGTTCACTAAGTGATTAGTGGCAGTCTGTCTGTATGTACGGGACTTTAAAACCTTGCTACTCTGAGGAGGAAGGAGGAGGAGAGAGGGAGGATGGAGGAATGGAATAGGGGTGGGGCTGGGGAGTGAGAGAGGAGGAGAGGAGGAGGAGGAGGAGAAGGAGGAGGAGAGAGGAGAGGGGCGGTTCAAGGGAGTGAGAGAGGAGGAGGAGGAGGAGGAGGAGGAGGAGGAGGAGGAGAGAGGAGAGAGGAGAGGGGCGGTTCAAGGGAGTGAGAGAGGAAGAGAGAGATGAGAGGATGAGAAAGGTGGATGGAGGTATGGGAGAGGGGTCGACCTAGGGAGGAGGAGGAGAACAGAAGAGGCGGATGGAGGATAAAAGAAGAAAGGAGGATGAGAGAGGAGGAGGAGAGATGATTCAGTCAATTACAGGAATGAAAAGTGTGTGTGTGTGTGTGTGTGTGTGTGTGTGTGTGTGTGTGTGTGTGTGTGTGTGTGTGTGTGTGTGTGTGTGTGTGTGTGTGTGTGTGTGTGTGTTGTGTTTGGTAACTATGTACATTCCCAGCTGTGTTTGGCCGACTCATCTCTGAGAGATGAAATGTCTTTCAGAGTAAGAGCGTCATACAGAACTATATTTTGTATTTCATGAACATGATCCATCAATGTTTTTTTCGGTATTAGTTTAGAGATGGTTGGGTTTAGTGGTTTATGTATTAGTTAAGAGATCATTAGGTTGAGTTATTACGTTAGAAATGGTTAGTTTAGGTATTAATTAGATCAGAGATGTTTAATTTTAGATATTCGATTAGAGATGGTTAATTTAGGTATTACGTTAGAGATGGTTAGTTTAGGTATTAGGTTAGAGATGGTTAGTTTAGGTATTAGGTTAGAGATGTTTAGTTTAGGTATTAGGTTAGAGATGGTTAGTTTAGGTATTAGGTTAGAGATGGTTAGTTTAGGTATTAGGTTAGAGTTGGTTAGTTTAAGTATAAGGTTAGAGATGGTTAGTTTAGGTATTAGGTTAGAGATGTTTAGTTTAGGTATTAGGTTAGAGATGTTTAGTTTAGGTATTAGGTTAGAGATGGTTAGTTTAGGTATTAGGTTAGAGATGTTTAGTTTAGGTATTAGGTTTGAGATGGTTAGTTTAGGTATTAGGTTAGAGTTGGTTAGTTTATGTATAAGGTTAGAGATGGTTAAGGGATGGTGAAGTTCAAGTGAAGGTATGAGGTTAAAGGTTATAGGTTCTATCATAGGCTGGCTCTACGTTGGGGGTCAGGCTGGATGTGAGGCATTAGCCTGTAGAGATGGTTCTATGTTGGGGGTCAGGCTGGATGTGAGGCATTAGCCCGTAGAGATGGTTCTACGTTGGGGGTCAGGCTGGATGTGAGGCATTAGCCTGTAGAGATGGTTCTACGTTGGGGGTCAGGCTGGATGTGAGGCATTAGCCTGTAGAGATGGTTCTACGTTGGGGGTCAGGCTGGATGTGAGGCATTAGCCTGTAGAGATGGTTCTACGTTGGGGGTCAGGCTGGATGTGAGGCATTAGCCTGTAGAGATGGTTCTACGTTGGGGGTCAGGCTGGATGTGAGGCATTAGCCTGTAGAGATGGCTCTACGTTGGGGGTCAGGCTGGATGTGAGGCATTAGCCCGTAGAGATGGTTCTACGTTGGGGGTCAGGCTGGATGTGAGGCATTAGCCTGTAGAGATGGCTCTACGTTGGGGGTCAGGCTGGATGTGAGGCATTAGCCTGTAGAGATGGTTCTACGTTGGGGGTCAGGCTGGATGTGAGGCATTAGCCGTAGAGATGGATAAGGGTAGCATTCAGAAGGGGTTTCCGCTGAGAGAGCTCAGCAGTGTGACTCCCACCTCCCCAGCAGCAGCGTAACATCACCTGCCCATCACTCTCCACCACTCTGCACATCCGGGCCAGATTGCTCTGGTCTGCTGCGGCTAATGAGCCTGTGAGCGATCTCTGGCTGGGTGCTGGCAGGCAGCAATAACGGATGACAGATAAGGATCTCACTCACCATGATGAGGGAGCTGAGCAGCATGGTCTGGATCCTCTTAGTGCCCTGGTGTCTGGAGGAGGACAGAGAGCCAGTGTTAGCAGGAGGAGACAGAGGAGGAGAGAGAAAAGGGGAGAGGAGACACGAGACAGCAGGGGACAGGAGATCGGAGAGGAGGACAGAAGAGGAGAGGAGAGGAGAGGAGAGGAGAGGAGAGGAGAGGAGAGGAGAGGAGAGGAGAGGAGAGGAGACTTAGATATTTCTACACCTTTTCAGACCTGCAAATCTAAAACCCTTTCCCCTGCATGACAAAGGCAGCCTGGTTTGAGAGTTCTGGTTTAAATCACCAGGACACGTCTACAGGAATATTCTGGTTCTGATAACCTCAGGACAAGAGGAGAGGAGAGGAGAGGAGAGGACAGAAGAGGAGAGGACAGAAGAGGAGAGGAGCAGAAGAAGAGAGGAGAGGAGAGGAGAGGAGAGGTTCTGATAACCTCAGGACCAGCTGGACGGGCCGCAGGCAGCAGATTGCTTGACTGCGGCTTGGAGAACAACAACACACACGCACACACACACAAACCCACACACGCGCAAACACACACACACACACACACACAGTCTGAGTCACCCCCCCAGCGGGGGGGGGGGGGGGGGGGTTTAAAGGAGAAGTCCCCCATAAACAACGTAATTCACAAGTCCGCAGAAGCCTTTAGACATATATGCTGTATTGAATTCTGATTTTATTATTTTTTTTAAAATAAAACTGTACGTAAAAACAAAAAGGTTGTAAAATCTATTTTGAATCCCATTCCTATCCTGTTCTCTCTGCCCCCCCCCCCTATCTATCTAGAGAGAGAGATAGACAGAGACAGAGAGAGAGCAGTATATATTATACAGTATATGGTTAATTGTCTGGACCGGTTGCTGAAGGTGTTGAAACCTAACCTAAAATGGTCTTGTAGTGTGGGTGTAATGTGGTGTGTGTAATGTGGATAATGTGTGTGTGTGTGTGTGTGTGATGTGTATAGCGTGTGTGTGTGTGTGTGTGTGTGTGTGTGTGTGTGTGTGTGTCTGTGGGTGATGTGTATAGCGTGTGTGTGTGTGTGTGTGTGTGTGTGTGTGTGTGTGTGTGTGTGTGTGTGTGTGTGTGTGTGTGTGTGTGTGTGTGTGTGATGTGTATAACGTGTGTGTGTGTGTCTGTGGGTGATGTGTATAGCGTGTGTGTGTATGAAGGTAAATTATGTTTGTACGATGTGTGTATGATCTGTGTGATGTGTGTGTGATGTGTCTCACCCTATCTTGACGGTGTCCATGGAGTGGCAGGGCGTCCCGTACACTGGAATCTTCCCCATGATGAACATCATCACCTCCGCACGCTGGTAGTCTGGGAGGTTACCGCCGAAGAAGCCTGCACACACACACACACACACACACACACACACACACACACACACACACACACACACACACACACACACACACACACACACACACACACACACACACACACACACACACACACACACACATGCATAACACACACACACGCACACACACACACACACACACACACACACACACACACACACACACACACACGCGCACACACACACACACGCACGCACGCACACACACACACACATGCATAACACACACACACACACGCATTACACACACACATGCATCACACACACAGACACACACACACACACACACACAACCGGTACAGCAAACATTTCAAATATCATAACTGAGAACCGTGAACGTGTGGTGTTGAGGATGTGTTTGAATAAAGTTTTGGTACAAATGCCAGTGTTTAAGAACTACTTAAACACAGTTTTGGTACCGATGGTCTGTATGACGCGTTACGGAACAGTTTAAATAAAGTTTTGCGTACCGATGGTCTGTATGACGGCGTTACGGAACAGTTTAAATAAAGTTTTGCGTACCGATGGTCTGTATGACGGCGTTACGGAACAGTTTAAATAAAGTTTTGCGTACCGATGGTCTGTATGACGGCGTTACGGAACAGTTTAAATAAAGTTTTGCGTACCGATGGTCTGTATGACGGCGTTACTGAACTGTTTAAATAAAGTTTTGCGTACCGATGGTCTGTATGACGGCGTTACGGAACAGTTTAAATAAAGTTTTGCGTACCGATGGTCTGTATGATG
>JACYXH010000810.1:597500-652500 GCA_026745465.1 Lota lota | reverse complement strand
CTGGCAAGGTTCTAGTGGAAACATTCTACTGGTAACATTCTACTGGCAAGGTTCTAGTGGAAACATTCAGCTGGTAACATTCTACTGGCAATGTTCTAGTGGAAATTGTTAGTGGAAATATTCAGCTGGTTATATTGTTGTCAATTTACTTCTTGAAAGGAAATATTCTTGCTATAATATTGTCGTGGTACAGAGTAATATTAAGTATGTGTATAATATAAGTACACACGTTCTTTACTCAACTAGAAGTACAGATACTTCTTTACTTAGTAAAAGTGGAAAAGTACAGGCTCTGTAGTATAAAAGTAAAAAGCAGACATTCGATTCCCACTTGGGACCCACCTCGAAGGATACTTGGGATAAAAGACTGAACCAAAAATCAGATATCTCTTCTGCTGGGAACACTGGTCACCGTCACTGGTTGCCCAGTGATAGTGAACACCCCCCAACCATTTAGGACTGAAATGAAGACGATAAATAGACCAAAGTGAGGTCTTTGTGGGCCGTCTTGAAATAGTTCTCAGCGCGGCGGTCCCTGTCTGTTGCCTTGAGCGCTCAATTCCTGCCGAAAGAATGGCTCATTAAGCCCCAAGCCGTCTGAAACGGACCCTCGTTAAGAGAGGGGGTGGTGGGTGGGTTGGGGGGGGGGGGGGGAGAGATAGATAACACGTTGTTGGTGGTTCATCTGACTGTCGATGTGGGGTTGGTCTCCATGGGAGAACCCCGTAGAAGAGGTTCTGCTCAAAGTCGTAGCAAAAAAAAGAACCAAAGAAAGAAGAACCAAAAAGAACGCGGAACGGCAAGAACCCCAAAAGATGCAAAATGTGGTTCGACTCCAACGACGCAGAACAGAATATGAACCGTTCAGTTCGCTGTAACATGGGAAAGGTGCTCTGGAAACCCATGACACAAAACGGCTGTCAACTCTCGTGCCGCTGGGCCGCTGATGGCGGTGCAAGCTGTGAGACTTGGCGAGGGAAGGAAACTCTTTTGTTGGTGGCTGAGGAAGCTGGGTGGGGGGGGCTGAGTTTCAGGTTCGGAGACGGGGAAGTCAGGGAGGGGAGGGGGGGTGAGGGGGCATTGGGTTGGGATGGGGATTTGGGGGTGGCTCCAAAAATAGATGTGTGTTGACATGGAAACCACTTGGAGGATCAGGTGGGGGGAGGAGGGAAAAGGAGAGGTAGAGGAGCGGTAGCAAGGAACGAGAAAGGAAAGAGGAGAAGGACCAAGGAAAGAGGAGAAGGAAGAGGAGGAGGAGAGGAGAATGCGGAGGAGAGTCCTCCAAGAGAAGGGAAAGGAGGAGGTGAGGGAGGAGAACAGCGAGTGACGCGTGCAGGAGAAGAGCCCCCATCCACCACCTCCCGCCCCCTGCCTCCCCCTCCGGTCCCCAGAGAGCAGGCAGCCCTCCTGGGGTGAGTCACCAGGGTTGGGCGCCCCTTCTCAGGTACCTGGGGATCTGGGGGGGGGGGGGGGGGGCAAACAAAACCGTGGCAGAGAATCTGGGCGTGAGGAATGAGGCGCAGCCAGATGAGAAATAAACAAATAAACACATGAAGAAAGAAAGCTACAGGACTGGGATTAAGAGGTGGGGAAACTACAGATGGTGTGAGTGAGTGTGTGTGTGTTAGAGTGAGAGAGAGAGAGAGAGAGAGAGAGAGAGAGAGAGAGAGAGAGAGAGAGAGAGAGAGAGAGAGAGAGAGAGGCCATGACAGAGTGAGAGAGGTTGGGGATTAGAGATATATTCTGGTCTCCCGGCTGTGTTTGTGTTTGTATGCATGCTTGTGTGTGTATTTGTGTGTGTGTGTGTGTGTGTGTGTGTGTGTGTGTGTGTGTGTGTGTGTGTGTATGGGTCTGCGTATATGTGTGTGTGCGTGCGTGCGCGTGCGGAGCTCCAATGGGTTTTTGGCAACAGGAAGTCAGACCGTCGCCATGACAGCCACAGGAAGCAGCATCTGTCTGGCACGCGCTCAGACGGGCCTTGATGAGATGCTACATCAAGGCGTTAGCGCCGCTCCAACAGACCGCCACGATTAGCCACGCTGCTTTGAGGCGCTGGGCCCAGGCGAGGGGACAGGAGCAGGGACAGGAGCAGCGACAGGAGCAGGGACGAGGAGCAGGGACGGGGAGCAGGGACAGGAGCAGGGACAGGAGCTGGGCCCAGGCGAGGGGACAGGAGCAGGGACAGGAGCAGGGACAGGAGCAGCGACAGGAGCAGGGACAGGAGCAGCGACAGGAGCAGGGACGAGGAGCAGGGACGGGGAGCAGGGACAGGAGCAGGGACAGGAGCTGGGCCCAGGCGAAGGGACAGGAGCTGGGACGAGGAGCAGGGACAGGAGCTGGGCCCAGGCGAGGGGACAGGAGCAGGGACGAGGAGCAGGGACAGGAGCAGGGACAGGAGCAGGGACAGGAGCTGGGCCCAGGCGAGGGGACAGGAGCAGGCGGACGGATGGGGGGTATCAGTACCTGTCCAGGTCCTCGGCGTCCTGCATGTTGAAGAGCATGGAGGGGATCAGCTTGTCCATGTGCTGGGGCTCCCAGATGATGGCCTGCAGCTCGTCGTTCACCGTCTTCCTGACCACGCCCTGCAGGCCCTTTATCCCAGCCACCCGGATCCTACACACAGGTGGACAGACAGGTGGACAGACAGGTGGACACACACACAGGGTCAGTCTTCCTGACCACGCCCTGCAGGCCCTTTATCCCAGCCACCCGGATCCTACACAGAGACATGTAGAGAGACAGACAGACATGTAGAGAGACAGACAGACAGACAGACATGTAGAGACAGACAGGGAGAGAGACAGACAGGGACAGAGACAAGGAGAGAGAGACAGACAGGGAGAGAGACAGACAGAGAGAAAGAGACAGACAGGGATAGAGACAGACAGACAGGTAGAGAGACAGACAGGGAGAGAGACAGACAGGTAGAGAGACAGACCGGTAGAGACAGACAGGGAGAGACAGACAGGGAGAGAGACAGACAGGTAAAGAGACAGACCAGTAGAGAGACAGACAGGGAGAGACAGACAGACAGGGAGAGAGACAGACAGATAGAGATAGACAGACAGGTAGACAAACAGTCTGTATTCATCCGTATGAGGATAGAACTCACTCTTGCAGCACCATTTCTGTTTGAGTGCCTTGCTCATTGGCTGTTGCTCTCTGTGTATCGTCGTTTGAGACGGCCCAGAAGCTCCTCCCTGCACCATTACAGCCAAACCAATAGCAGTTCATCTCCAAGCTACTTAACTACTAATTACCTCATCAACTACAAACCACATGCTGCATGTAGCTCGCTTCGTTAGCCCTGACCAATGAGGAGTGAGGGAATAATCTCCCAGCGCCTGGCGGCCTGGTGGCGAGGGAGGGAGGGAGGGAGGGAGGGAGGGAGGGAGGGAGGGAGGGAGGGAGGGAGGGAGGGAGGGAGGGAGGGAGGGCTAGGTGGTCCTAGTGACCCCGCTGACCGTGTGATTAAGGAACTGACGTAGGACCTCCATCTGGACGTTCTCTCCACCGCCTGACACGGCAGGAAGAAGTAACTTATTTAAAGATGGACGTCCAACCTAGTGAGATTTCCACCGCTCGCCTTGACACAAATCTACACACACACACACTTTCAAACACACCAATACTATTGATGCTGGAGCGAGAGCGAGAGTGAGAGAGTGAGTGAGTGAGTGAGTGAGTGAGTGAGTGAGTGAGTGAGAAAGAGAGCGAGAGCGAGTGAGAGAGTGAGTGAGTGAGTGAGTGAGTGAGTGAGTGAAAAAGAGAGCGAGAGCGAGAGAGAGAGCGAGAGAGAGCGAGCGAGAAAGAGCGAGAGCAAGAGCGAGAGATAGAGAGAGAGCGAGCGAGAGCAAGAGAGAGAGCGAGAGCAAGAGAGAGAGCGAGAGCAAGAGAGAGAGCGAGAGATTCAGCAGTGTGTGTGTGTGTGTGTGTGTGTGTGTGTGTGTGTGTGTGTGTGTGTGTGTGTGTGTGTGTGTGTGTGTGTGTGTGTGTGTGTGTGTGTGTGTGTGTGTGTGTGTGTGTGTGTACCTGGAGCGTGTCTCGGCCTCCTCGTGCGTGGAGTGGCACATGGCGCTGAACTGGGACACGAAGAAGTCGTAGCGCCGGTGGTACGAGGGCGTGTCCTCCTCGATGTTGGCGAACTTCACAAACTGTCAGGACGGAGAGAGACGCGCTCTGATTGGTTAGGACAACCCTGGTGGGTATATGCTAGTGTGCTCAAACGGGCATCCTTCATCCCCAGCCCTGTTAGCTGCACACACACATGCTAATGGCTAGGCCTGGCTAGCACCTTCCTGTGGCCAGTTCACCAGAAATAATTCGCGGAAGTTGTGTTCAATGTGAATATGTTGCATTGCGACATCATTTCCTGTCCTTTCCCCTCTGCATCACAATGCAGGGCTGTGAACGCATTCATGAAGCTCAGGCCGACTGTGGTGTGTGTGTGTGTGTGTGTGTGTGTGTGTGTGTGTGTGTGTGTGTGTGTGTGTGTGTGTGTGTGTGTGTGTGTGTGCTGATAACCATGCGTCATGTTAATTCTCCCCAGCGCCAGCGTTCGGATTTAAACAGACTTAACGGCCGGCGTTTTAATTAGCGAGGCCATGAAGGACTGCTGTCAAACGCTGAATGCGGCAGACGCTCAGAGGGGACGCTAGCTAGCTAGCAGCGGCGGCGGCGGCGGGGCGCTGGCGTGTAATAGACAGCACCCCCCCCCCCCCCCCCCCCCCCCCCCCCCCTCCCTAATGGAAGCCCTGACAATGGCCGCACTGGACCCACAGCCCCGCCTTTGTCCTCCGACCGCGGGAAGCGTTTCTCTGCAAAGAGCCGGCGAGTGGCGGTTGCGATCCCGTCCACGCCCTCCGACGCTCCCCAGCACCACACGGGGGGTGAACGCACACGCTAGGCCGCCGCATGCTAAGCTATCGTCGTCCATTGTGGCAGACTGCAGGTGCAGGAGCACTCAGCCGAGAGGGGAGGGAGAGGGAGGGAGAGAGAGAGAGAGAGAGAGAGAGAGAGAGAGAGAGAGAGAGAGAGAGAGAGAGAGAGAGGGAGAGGGAGAGGGAGAGGGAGAGGGAGAGGGAGAGGGAGAGGGAGAGGGAGAGGAGAGGAGAGGAGAGGAGAGGAGAGGAGAGGAGAGGAGAGGAGAGGAGAGGAGAGGAGAGGAGGGGAGAGGAGAGGGAGAGGGAGAGAGTTGGAGAGGAGAGGAGAGGAGAGGAGAGGAGAGGAGAGGAGAGGAGAGGAGAGGAGAGGAGAGGAGAGGAGAGGAGAGGAGAGGAGAGGAGAGGAGAGGAGAGGAGACAGCTAGGTGTTCCTCGCTGAAAGTCCTTTCAGCTCCAACAGCAGAGAAAGAGGGGGTACAAAGAGAGCCGAGATCAACACCGGCTCCCGGCTCCGTGCGCACCGTCAGAGCGTTTGTGGGGGATCTCAGTGGCACTTGGACTAAAACAAAAGAGGAGAAGAGAAGAAACATCCTGGCCTGCAGGACGGAGCCGGCGAGACAAGATGGAGGACGGCTCGTCTGAGCTCCAATCGAATCATGCAAATAAGGCCAAGTAGCAGGGAAATGGCCTTCATATGTCACAGATGCCTTCTAGCGCCCAGGCTGTGTGTGTGAGTGTGTGCTAACATCGTGACACAGACACGCTGTGTGTGTGTAAGGCTGTGTGTGTGTGTGTGTGCTGACATCAACGTGACACAGACACGCTGTGTGTGTAAGGGTGTGTGTGTGTGAGTGTGTGCTAACATCGTGACACAGACACGCTGTGTGTGTAAGGGTGTGTGTGTGTGTGTGTGTGTGTGTGTGTGTGTGTGTGTGTGTGTGTGTGTGTGTGTGTGTGTGTGTGTGTGTGTGTGTGTGTGCTAACATCGTGACACACTATATGTTGCTAGTAAATATGTCTGCCTCCCAGGGGGTCTGTTCTGAAAGCCCAATTAAAGGAGAGGAAGATGTGTCATTAAAAGGAGAAGGAGACATTAAAGGAGGAGAAGGAGACATTAAAGGAGGAGAAGGAGACATTAAAGGAGGAGGAGGAGGTATTAAAGGAGGAGAAGGAGACATTAAAGGAGGAGGAGGAGGTATTAAAGGAGGAGAAGGAGACATTAAAGCCGAAGACATGTTCTTTCAAGTAAGCTAGTAGATTAGCACGCCAGCTAGCCGCTACTGCTAGCTGGCTAGCTAGCTGCTGCCACCGTTAGCGGAGAGCTAGCTTGACCTTCTCCAAGGACGACGAGGGGGAACGAGAGGGAAAACCCGAGCTCTAGACAGCCATCTTGTAAACCAACCAGCCCCAGCGAAGGAGAGGAAGACGAAGAGGCTGTGGGACTGTACACGCCGCACCACGCCTCAGGGTTCAGTATCTGCTCAGCGCAGCGGGAGAAACACTGTGGATCAAAGGAGACGCCCAGGGTGCCGGCTGATCAACACACGGAGGGGCAGGCGCCCTCACCCACTGTGACGTCACATCAGCCAATCACAGAGGGCCTGCCAATGTGAGGCGATGATCCGCCCCACGGCGGATTCAAACTCCTCTCGCCGTCTCAAATGTTTGGATCTGTGTGTGAGGGGCGCCTTTCACAGCCTTGGAGGATTCAACTTGAATCCTGGACCTGGACCTGTCTGTGTTCCCTACCTGTAAGGCTCTAGGTTCTCCTGGACCCGTCTGTGTTCCCTACCTGTAAGGCTCTAGGTTCTCCTGGACCTGTAAGGCTCTAGGTTCTCCTGGACCTGTCTGTGTTCCCTACCTGTAAGGCTCTAGGTTCTCCTGGACCTGTCTGTGTTCCCTACCTGTAAGGCTCTAGGTTCTCCTGGACCTGTAAGGCTCTAGGTTATCCTGGACCTGTAAGGTTCTCCTGGACCTGTAAGGCTCTAGGTTCTCCTGGACCTGTAAGGTTCTCCTGGACCTGTAAGGCTCTAGGTTCTCCTGGACCTGTAAGGCTCTAGGTTCTCCTGGACCTGTAAGGTTCTCCTGGACCTGTAAGGCTCTAGGTTCTCCTGGACCTGTAAGGCTCTAGGTTCTCCTGGGGGGAGTCTCTCTGTGATCTGACCCCTGAACCAGGGCTTTCTGCGGCCGGCCTGACTCCCCCCATGAACACGCGTCTACGTGAACACAGCTGGATGACAGCAGTGGTTCCACCTCTGTGTGGAGGTTCTGCGGGTCTCTGCATGACGCCAGCCCTGCCTGGTGGGGCTCCATGAAGACGGCCCACTGGCTCAGACTGAAACAGCCTCGCCGGGAGGAGTTAGTGCTCCTGTTTTAGAGCGGCCGACTCCAACTCATTAAAGCCACTTCATTATCGCTCACACCATGCTGCAACTACACACACACACACACACACACACACACACACACACACCATGCTGCAACTACACACACACACACACACATACCATGCTGCACCCACACACACACACACCATGCTGCACCCACACACACACACACCATGCTGCAACTACACACACACACACACACACACACACACACACACACACACACACACACCATGCTGCAACTACACACACACACCATGCTGCAACTACACACACACACACACACACACACCATGCTGCAACTACACACACACAGACACACACACCATGCTGCACCCACACATATACACCATGCTGCAACTACACACACACACACACACACCATGCTGCAACTACACACACACACACACACACCATGCTGCAACTACACACACACCATGCTGCAACTACACACACACACACCATGCTGCACCAACATATACACACACACCATGCTGCAACTACACACACACACACACCATGCTGCACCCACACACACACACCATGCTGCACCAACATACACACACCATGCTGCACCAACATACACACACACACACACACACACAGACACTATACTGCACCGACAGACACACAAACACTATGCTGCACCGGCACACACACACACCAACACACACTCATACACACCATGCTGCACCCACACCCACACCCACACACACACCCACACTTGCTCAGCCAGGATGTAAACTCCTTCTGAAGTGAGGAGAGCGGGTCCATGTCTGGGCTTTGTGATGGAGCTAGGAGCTTCATTTAATTAGCACAGCTCCCAGTTTACAGCAACAGCCCACTAATCCACCTCCTCCACCACCCTCCCAACCCCATCCACCACTAATCCACCTCCTCCACCACCTTCTCCACCCTCCCAACCCCATCCACCACTAATCCACCTCCTCCACCACCTTCTCCACCCTCCCAACCCCATCCACCACTAATCCACCTCCTCTACCACCTTCTCCACCCTCCCAACCCCATCCACCACTAATCCACCTCCTCCACCACCTTCTCCACCCTCCCAACCCCATCCACCACTAATCCGCCTCCTCCACCACCTTCTCCACCCTCCCAACCCCATCCACCACTAATCCACCTCCTCCACCACCTTCTCCACCCTCCCAACCCCATCCACCACTAATCCACCTCCTCCACCACCTTCTCCACCCTCCCAACCCCATCCACCACTAATCCACCTCCTCCACCCTCCCAACCCCATCCACCACTAATCCACCTCCTCCACCACCTTCTCCACCCTCCCAACCCCATCCACCACTAATCCGCCTCCTCCACCACCTTCTCCACCCTCCCAACCCCATCCACCACTAATCCGCCTCCTCCACCCTCCCAACCCCATCCACCACTAATCCACCTCCTCCACCACCTTCTCCACCCTCCCAACCCCATCCACCACTAATCCGCCTCCTCCACCCTCCCAACCCCATCCACCACTAATCCACCTCCTCTACCACCTTCTACACCCTCCCAACCCCATCCACCACTAATCCACCTCCTCCACCACCTTCTCCACCCTCCCAACCCCATCCACCACTAATCCACCTCCTCTACCACCTTCTACACCCTCCCAACCCCATCCACCACTAATCCACCTCCTCTACCACCTTCTACACCCTCCCAACCCCATCCACCACTAATCCACCTCCTCTACCACCTTCTCCACCCTCCCAACCCCATCCACCACTAATCCCCATCAACTGCACCTCCTCCACCCTCCATGCGCGTAGTAGTAGTAGTAGTAGTAGTAGTAGTAGTAGTATGTAGTAGTATCATGTAGTATGTAGTAGTAGTAGCATGTATTAGTACAGGTATAAGGAGGGTGTACGTACTGAGTTGGTAGTATGTAGCATGTAGTAGCATGTAGTAGCATGTACTAGTACAGGTATAAGGAGGGTGTACGTACTGAGTTGGTAGTATGTAGCATGTAGTAGCATGTAGTAGCATGTACTAGTACAGGTATAAGGAGGGTGTACGTACTGAGTTGGTAGTATGTAGCATGTAGTAGCATGTAGTACCATGTATTAGTACAGGTATAAGGAGGGTGTACGTACTGAGTTGGTAGTATGTAGCATGTAGTAGCATGTACTAGTACAGGTATAAGGAGGGTGTACGTACTGAGTTGGTAGTATGTAGCATGTAGTAGCATGTAGTAGCATGTACTAGTACAGGTATAAGGAGGGTGTACGTACTGAGTTGGTAGTATGTAGCATGTAGTAGCATGTAGTAGCATGTACTAGTACAGGTATAAGGAGGGTGTACGTACTGAGTTGGTAGTATGTAGCATGTAGTAGCATGTAGTAGCATGTACTAGTACAGGTATAAGGAGGGTGTACGTACTGAGTTGGTAGTATGTAGCATGTAGTAGCATGTAGTAGCATGTACTAGTACAGGTATAACGAGGGTGTACGTACTGAGTTGGTAGTATGTAGCATGTAGCAGCATGTAGTAGCATGTATTAGTACAGGTATAAGGAGGGTGTACGTACTGAGTTGGTAGTATGTAGCATGTAGTAGCATGTAGTAGCATGTACTAGTACAGGTATAAGGAGGGTGTACGTACTGAGTTGGTAGTATGTAGCATGTAGTAGCATGTAGTACCATGTATTAGTACAGGTATAAGGAGGGTGTACGTACTGAGTTGGTAGTATGTAGCATGTAGTAGCATGTACTAGTACAGGTATAAGGAGGGTGTACGTACTGAGTTGGTAGTATGTAGCATGTAGTAGCATGTAGTAGCATGTACTAGTACAGGTATAAGGAGGGTGTACGTACTGAGTTGGTAGTATGTAGCATGTAGTAGCATGTAGTAGCATGTACTAGTACAGGTATAAGGAGGGTGTACGTACTGAGTTGGTAGTATGTAGCATGTAGTAGCATGTAGTAGCATGTACTAGTACAGGTATAAGGAGGGTGTACGTACTGAGTTGGTAGTATGTAGCATGTAGTAGCATGTAGTAGCATGTACTAGTACAGGTATAAGGAGGGTGTACGTACTGAGTTGGTAGTATGTAGCATGTAGTAGCATGTATTAGTACAGGTATAAGGAGGGTGTACGTACTGAGTTGGTAGTATGTAGCATGTAGTAGCATGTACTAGTACAGGTATAAGGAGGGTGTACGTACTGAGTTGGTAGTATGTAGCATGTAGTAGCATGTAGTAGCATGTACTAGTACAGGTATAAGGAGGGTGTACGTACTGAGTTGGTAGTATGTAGCATGTAGTAGCATGTAGTACCATGTATTAGTACAGGTATAAGGAGGGTGTACGTACTGAGTTGGTAGTATGTAGCATGTAGTAGCATGTACTAGTACAGGTATAAGGAGGGTGTACGTACTGAGTTGGTAGTATGTAGCATGTAGTAGCATGTAGTAGCATGTACTAGTACAGGTATAAGGAGGGTGTACGTACTGAGTTGGTAGTATGTAGCATGTAGTAGCATGTATTAGTACAGGTATAAGGAGGGTGTACGTACTGAGTTGGTAGTATGTAGCATGTAGTAGCATGTAGTAGTACAGGTATAAGGAGGGGTGTACGTACTGAGTTGGTAGTATGTAGCATGTAGTAGCATGTAGTAGCATGTACTAGTACAGGTATAAGGAGGGTGTACGTACTGAGTTGGTAGTATGTAGCATGTAGTAGCATGTAGTAGCATGTACTAGTACAGGTATAAGGAGGGTGTACGTACTGAGTTGGTAGTATGTAGCATGTAGTAGCATGTAGTAGCATGTACTAGTACAGGTATAAGGAGGGTGTACGTACTGAGTTGGTAGTATGTAGCATGTAGTAGCATGTAGTAGCATGTACTAGTACAGGTATAAGGAGGGTGTACGTACTGAGTTGGTAGTATGTAGCATGTAGTAGCATGTAGTACCATGTATTAGTACAGGTATAAGGAGGGTGTACGTACTGAGTTGGTAGTATGTAGCATGTAGTAGCATGTACTAGTACAGGTATAAGGAGGGTGTACGTACTGAGTTGGTAGTATGTAGCATGTAGTAGCATGTAGTACCATGTACTAGTACAGGTATAAGGAGGGTGTACGTACTGAGTTGGTAGTATGTAGCATGTAGTAGCATGTAGTAGCATGTACTAGTACAGGTATAAGGAGGGTGTACGTACTGAGTTGGTAGTATGTAGCATGTAGTAGCATGTAGTAGCATGTACTAGTACAGGTATAAGGAGGGTGTACGTACTGAGTTGGTAGTATGTAGCATGTAGTAGCATGTAGTAGCATGTACTAGTACAGGTATAAGGAGGGTGTACGTACTGAGTTGGTAGTATGTAGCATGTAGTAGCATGTATTAGTACAGGTATAAGGAGGGTGTACGTACTGAGTTGGTAGTATGTAGCATGTAGTAGCATGTACTAGTACAGGTATAAGGAGGGTGTACGTACTGAGTTGGTAGTATGTAGCATGTAGTAGCATGTAGTAGCATGTACTAGTACAGGTATAAGGAGGGTGTACGTACTGAGTTGGTAGTATGTAGCATGTAGTAGCATGTAGTACCATGTATTAGTACAGGTATAAGGAGGGTGTACGTACTGAGTTGGTAGTATGTAGCATGTAGTAGCATGTACTAGTACAGGTATAAGGAGGGTGTACGTACTGAGTTGGTAGTATGTAGCATGTAGTAGCATGTAGTAGCATGTACTAGTACAGGTATAAGGAGGGTGTACGTACTGAGTTGGTAGTATGTAGCATGTAGTAGCATGTATTAGTACAGGTATAAGGAGGGTGTACGTACTGAGTTGGTAGTATGTAGCATGTAGTAGCATGTAGTAGTACAGGTATAAGGAGGGTGTACGTACTGAGTTGGTAGTATGTAGCATGTAGTAGCATGTAGTAGCATGTACTAGTACAGGTATAAGGAGGGTGTACGTACTGAGTTGGTAGTATGTAGCATGTAGTAGCATGTAGTAGCATGTACTAGTACAGGTATAAGGAGGGTGTACGTACTGAGTTGGTAGTATGTAGCATGTAGTAGCATGTAGTAGCATGTACTAGTACAGGTATAAGGAGGGTGTACGTACTGAGTTGGTAGTATGTAGCATGTAGTAGCATGTAGTAGCATGTACTAGTACAGGTATAAGGAGGGTGTACGTACTGAGTTGAGTATGTAGCATGTAGTAGCATGTAGTACCATGTATTAGTACAGGTATAAGGAGGGTGTACGTACTGAGTTGGTAGTATGTAGCATGTAGTAGCATGTACTAGTACAGGTATAAGGAGGGTGTACGTACTGAGTTGGTAGTATGTAGCATGTAGTAGCATGTAGTACCATGTACTAGTACAGGTATAAGGAGGGTGTACGTACTGAGTTGGTAGTATGTAGCATGTAGTAGCATGTAGTAGCATGTACTAGTACAGGTATAAGGAGGGTGTACGTACTGAGTTGGTAGTATGTAGCATGTAGTAGCATGTAGTAGCATGTACTAGTACAGGTATAAGGAGGGTGTACGTACTGAGTTGGTAGTATGTAGCATGTAGTAGCATGTAGTACCATGTATTAGTTAAGGTATAAGGAGGGTGTACGTACTGAGTTTGGTACTGAGTTGGTAGTATGTAGCATGTAGTAGCATGTAGTACCATGTATTAGTACAGGTATAAGGAGGGTGTACGTACTGAGTTGGTAGTATGTAGCATGTAGTAGCATGTAGTAGCATGTACTAGTACAGGTATAGAGGAGGGTGTACGTACTGAGTTGGTAGTATGTAGCATGTAGTAGCATGTAGTACCATGTATTAGTACAGGTATAAGGAGGGTGTACGTACTGAGTTGGTAGTATGTAGCATGTAGTAGCATGTAGTAGCATGTACTAGTACAGGTATAAGGAGGGTGTACGTACTGAGTTGGTAGTATGTAGCATGTAGCAGCATGTAGTAGCATGTACTAGTACAGGTATAAGGAGGGTGTACGTACTGAGTTGGTAGTATGTAGCATGTAGTAGCATGTAGTAGCATGTACTAGTACAGGTATAAGGAGGGTGTACGTACTGAGTTGGTAGTATGTAGCATGTAGCAGCATGTAGTAGCATGTACTAGTACAGGTATAAGGAGGGTGTACGTACTGAGTTGGTAGTATGTAGCATGTAGTAGCATGTAGTAGCATGTACTAGTACAGGTATAAGGAGGGTGTACGTACTGAGTTGGTAGTATGTAGCATGTAGCAGCATGTAGTAGCATGTACTAGTACAGGTATAAGGAGGGTGTACGTACTGAGTTGGTAGTATGTAGCATGTAGTAGCATGTAGTAGCATGTACTAGTACAGGTATAAGGAGGGTGTACGTACTGAGTTGGTAGTATGTAGCATGTAGCAGCATGTAGTAGCATGTACTAGTACAGGTATAAGGAGGGTGTACGTACTGAGTTGGTAGTATGTAGCATGTAGTAGCATGTAGTAGCATGTACTAGTACAGGTATAAGGAGGGTGTACGTACTGAGTTGGTAGTATGTAGCATGTAGTAGCATGTAGTAGCATGTACTAGTACAGGTATAAGGAGGGTGTACGTACTGAGTTGGTAGTATGTAGCATGTAGTAGCATGTAGTAGTACAGGTATAAGGAGGGTGTACGTACTGAGTTGGTAGTATGTAGCATGTAGTAGCATGTAGTAGTACAGGTATAAGGAGGGTGTACGTACTGAGTTGGTAGTATGTAGCATGTAGTAGCATGTAGTAGTACAGGTATAAGGAGGGTGTACGTACTGAGTTGGTAGTATGTAGCATGTAGCAGCATGTAGTAGTACAGGTATAAGGAGGGTGTACGTACTGAGTTGGTAGTATGTAGCATGTAGTAGCATGTAGTAGTACAGGTATAAGGAGGGTGTACGTACTGAGTTGGTAGTATGTAGCATGTAGCAGCATGTAGTAGTACAGGTATAAGGAGGGTGTACGTACTGAGTTGGTAGTATGTAGCATGTAGCAGCATGTATTAGTACAGGTATAAGGAGGGTGTACGTACTGAGTTGGTGCCCAGGACCTGCAGGTCTGGTTCTCTGGACTCCAGCAGCTTGGCCACCATCTGCAGGAAGCTCTCCACGAAGGGCTTGATGCTCTGGGAGTGGCAGGCCATCAGCAGCTGGTCCAGCGCCTCCATGGCGATCACCACGTTCCTGGAGACAGGGAGGCGGGGCAGGGTCAATCTCAGGAGCCACAGGAGCGCATCCGGGGCTCCCGTGTAGCCGGATAATGGATATCGGGGCCAAGGCCTCCTCTTCCGAGCGCTGGTCACCGCGCACGGGATTAGCAACTTGGGACGCAAGAATGGAGAAGCAAGCTAGTGGTGACCATGGTGAACTAGTGATTATCATGGTGAACTAGTGATGACCATGGTGAACTAGTGATTATCATGGTTAACTAGTGATGACCATGGTGAACTAGTGATGACCATGGTGAACTAGTGATTATCATGGTGAACTAGTGATGACCATGGTGAACTAGTGATTATCATGGTGAACTAGTGATTATCATGGTGAACTAGTGATGACCATGGTGAACTAGTGATTATCATGGTTAACTAGTGGTGACCATGGTGAACTAGTGATTATCATGGTGAACTAGTGATGACCATGGTGAACTAGTGATGACCATGGTGAACTAGTGATTATCATGGTTAACTAGTGGTGACCATGGTGAACTAGTGATGACCATGGTGAACTAGTGATGACCATGGTGAACTAGTGATTATCATGGTGAACTAGTGATGACCATGGTGAACTAGTGATTATCATGGTTAACTAGTGATGACCATGGTGAACTAGTGATGACCATGGTGAACTAGTGATTATCATGGTGAACTAGTGACGACCATGGTGAACTAGTGATGACCATGGTGAACTAGTGATGACCATGGTGAACTAGTGATGACCATGGTGAACTAGTGATTATCATGGTGAACTAGTGATGACCATGGTGAACTAGTGATGACCATGGTGAACTAGTGATGACCATGGTTAACTAGTGATGACCATGGTTAACAGTGGACTGACTGTATGCTGGCTGGCGTGGGCGAGAGACACTGACATTGAGCAGGGGGAGACGTCGCTCACAGAGACTTCTCACTGCTGGGGGGTGATTCAACCGTATGGTAGAGAGACAGAGGACAAGGCGCTCTCTCTCTCTTTCTCTCCCCCCCCTCCCTCCCTACTTTATTCCTTACTCTCTCCGCCACATACCTCCCTGTCCCCTCATCCCTCCCTGCCCCCTCTCATCCCTCCCCCTTCCTCTCCCCCACATCCCTCCCCCTCATCCCTCCCTGTCCCCTCATCCCTCCCTCTCCCCCTCATCCCTCCCTGCCCCCTCTCATCCCTCCCCCTTCCTCTCCCCATCATCCCTCCTTGTCCTCTCTCATCCCTCCCCCTCCCTCTCCCCCACATCCCTCCTTGTCCCCTCTCATCCCTCCCCCCTCCCTCTCCCCCACATCCCTCCCTGTCCCCTCATCCCTTCCCCTCATCCCTCCTTGTCCCCTCATCCCTTGTCCCCTCTCCCTCTCATCCCTCCCTGTCCACTCTCATCCCTCCCCCTCCCCCCTCCCCTCTCCCCCTCCCCCTCATCCCTGCCTGTCACTCTCCCCTCTCCCCCTCATCCCTCACTGTCCCTCTCCTCTCCTTGTCACCCTCCCCTCTCCTCCTCATCCCTGCCTGTCACTCTCCCCTCTCCCCCTCATCCCTCACTGTCCCTCTCCCCTCATCCCTCCCCCTCCCCTCTATCTCTCACCCTCCATCCCTCTCCCCTTCTCTCTCACTCTCTCTGTCAGAGGTGTAGTCTCGCCTAATTAATAAAAGCCTCCCTCATTTCTTGCCAGTATTGATTATGGATTCCCTGGTGTCCCGGTTCATTCAGAAGACGCCCCTCGGTCATCTCTATCTTTAGGTTTTATTTCCATCTTCCACAAGGCATGTTCTAACGTCCCCACCAGATGCCTTCCCAGAAGCAACCAAGAACCTTGTTACCCAGACAGCCGCCAAGATGTCCCTGTACCATGTCAGTGGTACTATGTCAGAACTGTGGTACTATGTGTATGTATGTACTATGTTAGTACCGTAGGTACCATGTTAGTACTGTGGTACTATGCCAGTACTATGTATTTCAGATTGTACCATGTTAGCACTGTATGCAGGGTGGTACTACGTGTTTCAGATTGTACCATGTTAGCACTGTATGCAGGGTGGTACTACGTGTTTCAGATTGTACCATGTTAGCACTGTATGCAGGGTGGTACAACGTGTTTCAGATTGTACCATGTTAGCACTGTATGCAGGGTGGTACTGCGTGTTTCAGATTGTACCATGTTAGCACTGTATGCAGGGTGGTACTGCGTGTTTCAGATTGTACCATGTTAGCACTGTATGCAGGGTGGTACTGCGTGTTTCAGATTGTACCATGTTAGCACTGTATGCAGGGTGGTACTACGTGTTTCAGATTGTACCATGTTAGCACTGTATGCAGGGTGGTACTACGTGTTTCAGATTGTACCATGTTAGCACTGTATGCAGGGTGGTACTGCGTGTTTCAGATTGTACCATGTTAGCACTGTATGCAGGGTGGTACTGCGTGTTTCAGATTGTACCATGTTAGCACTGTATGCAGGGTGGTACTACGTGTTTCAGATTGTACCATGTTAGCACTGTATGCAGGGTGGTACTGCGTTAGTACTGCGGCCCTGCAGGAGGGGTCAGAGGTCAGCTCACCCGTAGCGGTGCCGGACCACGTCCCTGCTGAGCCTCTCGGCCAGGTAGGCCCCGATGCGGTCCAGCTTCTCCGGCGCTGACACGGCGTAGAAGGTCAGCTTCTCCATGTCCGACTTACTCAGCCCGTCCTGGTGGGGGGCGGGGGGGGGGGACGGGACACACGAGGGTTAGAGTTCACCTCTCGCTGCCTCCGTTTCTAGGTCTGCCTGCCTCCAACTGTCTTACTGTTGCTGCCTCTAACTGTTTCTCTCCATCTGCCTCTAACTGTTTCTCTCCATCTGCCTCTAACTGTTTCTCTTCATCTGCCTCTAACTGTTTCTCTCTATCTGCCTCTAACTGTTTCTCTCCATCTGCCTCTAACTGTTTCTCTCTATCTGCCTCTAACTCTGTTTCTCTCTATCTGCCTCTAACTCTGTTTCTCTCTATCTGCCTCTAACTCTGTTTCTCTCCATCTGCCTCTAACTGTTTCTCTCCATCTGCCTCTAACTCTGTTTCTCTCCATCTGCCTCTAACTCTGTTTCTCTCCATCTGCCTCTAACTCTGTTTCTCTCCATCTGCCTCTAACTCTGTTTCTCTCCATCTGCCTCTAACTCTGTTTCTCTCCATCTGCCTCTAACTCTGTTTCTCTCCATCTGCCTCTAACTCTGTTTCTCTCCATCTGCCTCTAACTCTGTTTCTCTCCATCTGCCTCTAACTCTGTTTCTCTCCATCTGCCTCTAACTCTGTTTCTCTCCATCTGCCTCTAACTGTTTCTCTCCATCTGCCTCTAACTCTGTTTCTCTCCATCTGCCTCTAACTCTGTTTCTCTCCATCTGCCTCTAACTCTGTTTCTCTCTATCTGCCTCTAACTCTCTCCCTCCCCCCCTTCTTCCACTCCCTCCCTCCCTCTCTCTATCTAATTCAATCTCTGGCTCTGCCTCTCCCCATCTCTCAGCATCTCTTTCTAATTCTATCGCTCCATCTGCGTCTCTGTCTGTCTCTCTTCCTCTGTCTGTCTCCCTTCCTCTTTCTGTTTCTCTTCCAGTTCCCCTACAAGTATGTGTCTGTCTCTCTCCGTCTCTCTCCATCTTTAGGTCTGTTTATAACAGTGTCTCTGCCCCTCTCTCTGTATCTTTGTTTCTTTCTCTCTCTCTCTGCATCTCTCTCTCGCTCTCTCAGTATCCCCAGAAGTATTTGCCTTGCTGTCTCAGCCACCATATGTCCATCTGAATCTTGGTTTTTCCAATCTTTGTCTCTGTCTCTGCGTCTCTCACTCTTGCTCATCTTCTATCACTCCCTCTTCATCTCATTTTCTGTCCCGCTCTAATTTTTTTTCAATTTCAACACAAGGGCTTTCTTGGCATGAAAAAGGCATTCCTTAGGGTTACAAGAGTTACAGGGTTACTAACAGTTACAAGAACATATATAACACAATAATATAAGTAGTAACACAAAGTTAAAAAGACAGACAATAATGCAGTGATGATACAACGACAATACACTTTGAAAACAGTAATAGTACATGAAAGAAGATTCTCTCTCCCTTAATGGCTCTCTCCATTTCTCTCTGTTATTGTCTCTTACTGTCTCTCTATCTTCATGTCACTCTCTCATACCATCTCCATCTCACTCTTAAAGTCACTCTGTCTTACCATATTAATCTCACTCTTAATGTCACTCTCTCTTACTGTCTCTATCTCACTCTTAAAGTCACTCTCTCTCTCTTACTGTCTCCACCTCCCTCTTAATGTCACTCTCTCTTACTGTCTCCATCTCACTCTTAATGTCACTCTCTTACTGTATCCATCTCACTCTTAATGTCAGTCTCTTACTGTCTCCATATCACTCCTAATGTCACTCTCTCTTACTGTCTCCATCTCACTCTTACTGTCACTCTCTCTCTTACTGTCTCCATACCACTCCTAATGTCACTCTCTCTCTTACTGTCTCCATCTCACTCTTAATGTCACTCTCTTACTGTCTCCATATCACTCTCTCTTACTGTCGCCATCTCACTCTTACTGTCACTCTCTCTCTTACTGTCTCCATCTCACTCTTAATGTCACTCTCTTACTGTCTCCATCTCACTCTCTCTTACTGTCACTCTCTCTCTTACTGTCTCCATAGCACTCCTAATGTCACTCTCTCTCTCTTACTGTCTCCATAGCACTCCTAATGTCACTCTCTCTCTCTTACTGTCTCCATAGCACTCCTAATGTCACTCTCTCTCTTACTGTCTCCATAGCACTCCTAATGTCACTCTCTCTCTCTTACTGTCTCCATCTCACTCTTAATGTCACTCTCTCTCTTACTGTCTCCATCTCACTCTTAATGTCACTCTCCCTTACTGTCTGCAATAGTGTCAACCTAGCGATGGCCCTTTCAACCGAGTCATGTGGGATATTACTTGCTTTAAACAATTGACGAATTAGCTCATTAGTGAACATATCTTGACATCAACATAATCCAACACACACACAGCGTCTCATTAACTTGTGTAACTGTTCCTATTCCAGTTATTGTAAGCAGTGTGATGAATAATGTTAATTAACTTCAGCTCTACTTATTCGATTTGTTTCACGGGCCCACAATGTGCTCATTACGAGGCTCCGTGCTGAATAATGCTCATGAAATCACGTTCTGCCCTTAAACACAGCGCAGAACATTCTTATTTCACACACAATGACCAAGGACTTTTGTTTTGAAGCATTCAAAGTTCCAGGCGGAACTTTAATTTATGCATTTAATTTTGAACTCCAGCTAAATTTGCATTTCCGTTTGATTACAGGCTCACTTGGAAATTCCATTTGAATCCAAGCTAGGTTAACATGAGCATTTCCATTCCTGCTCAATCGGATCCTGTTCACACATTCAACTGTCAGTCTTTTGTTTAAAATTGTACACTTCAAAATAAAAGCCCCACCATTATTTTACAATTTTAAGCCGTCGAATACCGTTTTTTTGTGCATTTGAAATACACAATTCCGAGAGACAACCGCGGGTTTTTGAAAGCAGGGCTGAAGGCTTTTCACAGGGGACAGAGAGAGGAAGCCATTTCGAAGCCATTTTGAAGCCGCCCCCCCCCGAGACAGAGCTCTGCTGAGCTCCAGACTGGTAATAATTAAACGGAGAAGGTCAAGATTAGCAGAGCGTACCCAGGTCCCTTTCCACCTGCCGGCTGACAGCGAGGGACACCCCCCCCGACCCACCCCCCCCACCCCCACCCCCCCCCCCACCCCCCACCCCCACCAAAACCTACCGCTGAGACCCATCAGACAGGTGGGTGCTACGCTGTGCGGCGCTAGCGCTTAGCTTCGTCATTAGCGGAGGTCGTTGGGAAGGCTGATGATACATGGTTGTGTGTTGTGTGTTGTTATGTGTTGTTAATGTGATGTCGATGTTAATGCTCTAAGATCCATCAGCTCGTTAAGGCTTCAGGGACCAGTATGACAGTCCAATTATCTGAACGGCACAGCTAATCATACATATATATGTGTCAACACAACGACACAAGCCTACCAGTTATCTTGAAACTGCGAAACCAATCATGGTTTTATAGAAAGACAATTTTGTCGCTTAGCACCAGTGACTGCAAAGAGAGCTCGTTAAGGAGCAGTTTGCAAAGAGAAACGAACAAAAATAACACGCTTGTTATAATTCTGATGTATTATTGAACAAAACCACCAATATTAATTAACAGAAGCTCCACTAGCATACTAGCATGTGTAGCATTCTAGCATGTGTAGCATACCAGCATGTGTAGCATATTAGCATGTGTAGCATTCTAGCATGTGTAGCACTCTAGCATGTGTAGCATTCTAGCATGTGTAGCACTCTAGCATGTGTAGCATACCAGCATGTGTAGCACTCTAGCATGTGTAGCATACCAGCATGTGTAGCATACCAGCATGTGTGCTTCGCACCACCTTTAGCTTCTAATAAAATGCTGCCAACTTTTTTACAAGTTTAGTTGGGATTGGAGTGTGTGTGTGTGTGTGTGTGTGTGTGTGTGTGTGTGTGTGTGTGTGTGTGTGTGTGTGTGTTAAGAAGTGATTATTGCTAATTAATATAAAGAGGACAGCGTTAACTAACATCCAGAGATCTGCTTTACACTCCCTAGGACCGCAAACACACACACACACAGAAGTATTCGATATAGCACTTTCAAACACGCTTTTCAATTGAAGGATCTATGTGTCATTTAGTTGGATTGGTTCTGTGAATCACGTCCCAGATCGCGTGCCAGAGAGAGACGTTCGCACATTTTGTTCCCAGATCGTCAAATGAACCACCAAGTCCCAGCCCCACACATCGTGCTATAAATAGACCTGGATCTTGACGGTTGCATGGATGTATCCACCTGGACGCCCCTGAGGGGGGGGGGGGGGGGGGGGTTACTTACTTTGGGGTCTTCTGGGAAGATGTTGTCCACCAGGCGCTTGTAGCGGGGCCTCAGGGGCCCACAGCAGCCACACACTCCTGAAACACACACACACACACACAGATCATCAGGGAGGCTCCACCCGGCTGCTACCGTACAGCTGAGCAACCCAACGCACCCACGTCACCAGCTGAGACGGCAGGAGCTTCTTCCTCGTCTCTTCTGATGCGGGGTCGTCAGTTCATCAGATCTACACCGGATTCAACTGGATTCGATCGCCTTATTTGAGTTGCAGGTTCAAATCCGACAGAATCTGGTGTAGTGTAGAGTGAATGCTAATTAACTGCCCAAGTGCCTTTGAGCAGGACACATAGGAGTTTAAGAGCGCGACTCACACGCCACTACACAGCAGGGTTTCGAACCGGCAACCCCAGGACTAGAAGATGAAGGCTCTAACCACCCATGTCAAATAACACCTGTCAGCGCCAAGGTCAACCAATGAGAAAGCTTACATTAATCAGGTGACTCCAGGTAATCAGGGGCAAATAGGACCCTCCTCTTTGTTCCAAGCTTGACCCTGATAAGTCGGCTTGGATTGATTGAGATGACTGGCATTCGTATACTTATATACTGAACACACGTTTTAAATTCATGCTAAATGAGTCCAGTTCACAAACACAAGATTTCTGCGTGACTTTCTTTCACATAGGATTAATATGTAAATTTAATCTCTTCTCAGAATCAAATTGAAAGAGTGTGTGTGTGTGCGTGTGTGTGTGTGTGTGTGTATCTGCATGCTATCTGAGTGTGTGTGCTTGTACGTGTGTGTGTGTGTACATGCGGTCAGTGTGTGTACGTGCATGCTATCAGAGTGTGTATGTACGTGCATGCTATCAGTGTGTGTGTGTATGTGCATGCTATCAGAGTGTGTGTGTGTGTACGTGCATGCTATCAGAGTGTGTGTGTGCGTGCATGCTATCAGAGTGTGTGTGTACGTGCATGCTATCAGTGTGTGTGTGTGTGTATGTGCATGCTATCAGAGTGTGTGTGTGTGCGTGCTATCAGTGTGTGTGTGTGTGTGTGTGCATGCTATCAGAGTGTGTGTGTGTGTGTGCGTGCATGCTATCAGTGTGTACGTGCATGACCTCGCTGCGAGCGCTCCCTCCCTATTCCCAGCAGACTGGCCTGTCTTCTATCAGACTTTCATTCTGTTACAGGAAGCAGCCAGCCGGGGTTAAAGGTCACCAAGGATCTCCGGCTAACTGACAGAATCAATGGAGCAGAGCTAGTTAGCTTAACACACTTTACTGTGGCCCCAAGACTGATGGACTGGTACACAATAATAGACAGACAGAGGCAGGCGGGCAGACAGACAGACAGACAGACAGACAGACAGACAGACAGACAGACAGACGGGCGTGCAGACAGACAGACAGGAAAACAGACAGACAAGCAGAAAGACAGATGCAAAGATTCAGCCATCAGCAAGCACATATCGATGTACTATTGTCACTCAGACAGACAGACGCAGACAGACAGGGAGACAGGGAGACACGTTCCATGAAACCTGAAAAAAAGCCACTGTCCGATCCTCTATCTCTATTAACAGAAAGAATAGCCAGATTCACTGCTCCAGCGATGACAGACTGATGAAAAGGTCAAGGGACAGGAACATCGGAGACATGTTCGTTTTGGTCCATCCAAGGTTCCCAGGGCTGCAGACATGTGGGTGACGCTGTGTACTGGTCAGGGTGTTCGATTCCCAGCCGAAACATGGACTCGGTTCAACGTCGGCTGATTCCTATACGAAAGCTTTTATGTTACATTCATGTTCTTCCCTCGCTCCCTCCATCTTCCTCCGTTAATTTTTTTGTACAATAACTGGCTTCAGAATACAAGCGGGTGTCAGAGCTGCCAGCGGCGGGTTTAAAGACTTAATTAGCTTCAGCAGAACAGCACGTCTGAAACGGAGTGGGGGGGGAGAGAGAGAGAGAGAGAGAGAGAGAGAGAGAGAGAGAGAGAGAGAGAGAGAGAGAGAGAGAGAGAGAGAGAGAGAGAGAGAGAGAGAGAGAGAGAGAGAGAGAGAGAGAGAGAGAGAGACGAGAGAGAGAGAAAACGAGTGGGAGCGCGAGCGAGAGCAAGAGAGAGATAGCAATCAGCCATCCACCTGGCCTTTTATTCCGGATTCCATAGTCTTTTGCCAAATGGTCCGACGTCTTACATGGAGCTCATCACATGAGGAGTCAGCTCCTTGGTCCGTTGCCACTATACATGTCGTAACAAGACACGCAGACCTTGCACATCAAACTATAATTGAAATGTTGATTAAACTGCACATGATCCACGTATGTGTGTAAATATAAACCCAAGGTGTGAGAAGACAACCCCCCCCCCCCCCCCCCCCACCACACACACACACCTCACTGCCTTAGCTTCTCCCCTCCTCGGAGAGCAGACAGCCGTTAGCAAAACAACAAGTGGTTTACGGTTGCGTGTCATGGGGGGGGGGGGGAGGGGGGGGGCATACATTAAAGAGGAATTAAGACCTACATGGTGATTAATACTGCATGGTGACAGTGTGATCAAAGCGCTGTGGCGGCAGCGCTGGGGGGGGGGGGGGGGGGAGGGGTTCAGGCCTTGACTAGGGATGTGTGGGAAGATGGGAACGGCGAGCGGAGGAACACGGCAACGTCCCGCTCCTCCGTACGCGTCGGCCGATGTTGGCGTCCTACTCGCGGCGCACGGGGATCAACTTGAAAGCCCGTGTTCGATCGAATGAATAAAATAATCCCCCCCACCCCCCCGAAAGTTCCACGTCCTGGTTTACTTACGTAATGCTAAATCGCCGCTGGGTGATTAAAAAAAAGAAATAAAATAAAAAACATAGGGAGCCGTCTCAGCGGCCGAGCCATGCAGCTCTACCGGGGGACTCAAAGGAAAACTGAGACCCCAACACCCGGCACGCCTCAAGGACAAACGTGGGGCCGCCCGTGAACAACCTGTCCCTCAGCAGATGCACGGCCATTTCAAAGCTGCTGGGGGGGGGGGTCGATGGAGAGCAGGCGGTGTAAAGTACAAGGCGCTCTTTTCCGATCTCTATGCATGTCACTCACAATCCCTCCCGCCTCAAAGGTGCCACAACTGACAACTTCTGATTGGGTGAGGTGTGTCACGTGATCAGGATGAGGTACGGAGGGGGAGGAGACCGTAACTGGAGATTGGTCCCTCAAAAGGAGGCAGACAAAACGGGGAAGGGAAATAAATAAGTTATTTACTCATACTGTTTAGAAGAGGCTTTGTCTCAAGCGGTTTACAGCGAGTAACTCATTTGAATTTGAATGGGACGTTAAGATGCTGTGGATTTTGTGATGCACAATGCATTGCAGTTCTCCACCCTCTTCAAGAAGAAACACGCACCATTAGAGGGCCTGTATGGTTACGAGACTCTTGTGCAAAAAAGCACTGAGAACGATGAGAGGAGATGCAGATGAGAACGAAGAGGTCCAAGCAATTAGCTGGTGGTCATGCCTCAGATCTCCTTAATAACTCCCACTCCTCCTCCTCCTCCATGACAACAACAAGATGCTTTCCTCAGATTGATTACACAAGATTTGGATGCCATGAGATTAGAATGGGTCTTAAAGTAGGAGGAATACAGTGCAGTTGTAGCCTGCAGGAACAGGTTTGGTGGTGTAACGGCATAGAAAAGTGCTAAAGGAAAACTGGTCTAGCCTCCATCCTTTCTTCATCCCTTATACCCTCTCTATCCCTCTCTCGTCATCCACTCTTTCCATTTCCCTTTTTCATTGGCAGTTATATGTGTATAGATAACTACCGATTGGTCTAATTATTATTGGACATATATAAACAAAAAACCAGATTTTTTTTTTAACTAGTCTCCACGACAGAATCCTGCGTCAAATAGCCAACCATCATTTATTTTGTAATGACATGACATGATACTAATATTAACAATAAAATCTGTTGAATGTTCCCAACACTTGGTCATTTTATTTAGGCCGGAGATAAGGCCTGGGACAGTTTCAGGTATCAGGAGGGCTGCTGGGTAATTAGATGAGGCAGAGAACCAGGAAGTGACGGCATGGAAACAGGAACCACACAACAGGGGAACCATTTACCTATCCACTTCAGCGCATTGAGTCGGGTTACAGTCGGAAACAAACACCCTGCAGGGGAAGACGTGAACACAGAGTTCTGTGTGGATCTTATAAGCGTGCTTCTAGCTGTCTGAGCCCTCAGCTCAATATTACTGTCTTTATAAGGATCCATTTTGGGGGAAATATCTGCACCGAATATGTGGCTTTTGAGCACTTTGAAAGCAATGACAAAAGATCAGTTCGTATCCCTTTGAGGACTTCCGATCTGTCACAATGTTGTCCCATGATTACTAGTGAAGGGTATAATACTGAAACAGAGGAGCTGAGCTAATAAAGAGAAAGAACATTTAGTGACTTTAGAAAGAAGAGCACGATTCCTCCACCACAAAAACCAGTGACGTCACCGGAGGTTTGTGAAGAAACCTGACTGACATGAAGCTGCTGATTAAAATCGATGGGAAACATATTGGAAGCATTTGAGACTCGAAGCTAACAGAACGTTTAATTAACTGTTGGATTCGCTTCAGATCGGTGATTCAACTGTTGTTGGCACAACAGGAGAGCAGAAGGCCCCCAGAGAGATTAGAGCACTAGATGCCTTAATCAGCGTTAATATTCCCCCAAATCTAGCTTTATCTGTGTGATTGTCAATGCGACAGACAGGCTCTGGAGCGTAGAGTTTATTCAACTCGACTCGACGGAGATAAAATGGGTGACGGTTTGTAGTGAGCAGGGGGGGGCAGGCAATAACCTGACGCCACCATACGCACACACACACACACACACACACACACACACACACACACACACACACACACACACACACACACACACACACACACACACACACACACACACACACACACACACACACACACACACACACCGTTCAATATGTTGCGACAAATTGAGATTCTTTCGTAATGTGATCTTTTGCGATCGTTCTGGGTTCGGTCGATTTTTTAAACATTTCAACGCTCGGAGGAGAGTTTCTGTGCAATTTAAAAAACAGATTTTCCATCTCTGACGGGCATCCGCCATTTCTTCTTCTGTCGTTCCGACGGATACGCTCGCTCACGATCCCAATGCTGTCGCAGCGCTGATAAATACAATGACCACTAGGTCCCGCAAATCAAGCCAGCCATGTTATACTGCCACAAACAACGGGTCAATTATTCAAATCAATACATGTTTAATAATATAATATTTCGATTTCTAAAAAAAACTACAACGATATTTAGTCCGTGAAATAAAAATGCGATATTTTACGAGCCGCCCCTACTAGTGAAGAAGGATGAACCTCGTCTTCCAGTACCATGAGGAACAAGCAGGCCAGAAAGGTGAGGTCGGTGGGGGGGGGGGGGGGGGACAGTGAGACGCAGAGCTCAGCCCTGGGGGGCTGTGTTTGACCTACCGAAATGTAACAGGCATCTGCTGGTGGTGCCCTGGCCCGGGTAAGGGTAGGCTCTGTTGGCTTCTGCCCGTGGTACCTGCCTGTAGCGCCGCAGCAAGCCCCTCCCCAGGGGCACACAGCAGGAGGGCATGGGGGCCTGGCAGACCCACGCTGGTGGCCCTCTGAGATTCAGGTCCTCACAAGTTGGGTCCTTGGGAGGATTGGTGATCGCGCGTCGGGCTTTCAGTTTGTTTTCTGCAACGCTTTCAGTCTCCTGGTGGGTGTCGGGTCGAATGTTCAAGGTTTTTCCAGGCCTCAGAGCATCTCCGGGGGTCCAGCCTGAAGCGATCCAAACAAGCCCGGAGTCCAGTAGAAGCTGAGATTGATTGACTGATTGACTCCAAAACCCCAAAACCCCACAGAAGGAAACGCAAGGATCCCTACATTTTCCCCTCAACCCGTGTCTTCTAGAAGGTGCCACAGGGCATTCTAGAGCGGTCAACGTTGTCAACGGAAACTGAACTCCACCAATCGGCTGCCGGCTAGGCCCTTTCAGCCTGTCCACACCTGGGCAGGCTCCCCCCCCCCCCCCCCCCCCCCTCCCTCCCCCAGCACCAGCAGGTGGGAAGAGACACCGTCGGGTGCTTCATCTGTGGGGTGTCTCCGGTTACCACGCCACGCTCTCTGTGTTCGCGAAGGAGTATCAGCCGCCGCTGGGGGAGGGAGGTAAGACCAGGAGCGGACCGCCCGCAAACCGAGGCCGAATCCTCCCCTCCGAGCCGGGGGGGGGGCTTTCATTCATCGAGTCCTTCCTCTTTGACGTTGAAAGGGATTATTTATCAGTGACGTCGACGTCTTGGCAGTGGGGGGCTTGTGTCATGACAGCGCATTTCAGTAGAGGTAGCTGCGGTGACGACACACTCCTCGACAACCCCCCCCCCCCCCCCCCCCCCCCCCTCGTTGGGCGGAAGGAGGCTCGGTTGTCCTGGGAACGTCCAGAGCGTGAATAATTGAGACACGCCACCCAACAGCAGGTCGCGTGGACCGGCTGAACGACACGCCTGATGGGTCCGGTCGCTATCGGTTACAGCAACACCAGGAGCCGGTCGGATCAGGGTCCGGCTGCTATTGGCTTACGGGGACCCTGGACGTGACCGCGGTAACGGACGCGTGACGACGGCCCGTCTCCCGACACGTCCACCGCCTCGGATCCGCTGGGGACCACGGCGGCGGCGGCGGCGGCGGCGGCGGCGGCGTCCTCCTGAGGTCACCTCTTCCCCACGTGTGACGGACGCGACCTTCCCTCAAATCGATTCTCGCCGCCTCCCTGGAGAGCAGGGGGAGGAGCAGGGGGAGGAGCAGGGGGAGGAGCAGGGGGAGGAGCAGGGGAGGAGCAGGGGAGGAGCAGGGGGAGGAGCAGGGGAGGAGCAGGGGGAGGAGCAGGGGGAGGAGCAGGGGGAGCAGCAGGGGAGGAGCAGGGGGAGGAGCAGGGGGAGGAGCAGGGGGAGGAGCAGGGGGAGGAGCAGGGGGAGGAGCAGGGGAGGAGCAGGGGGAGGAGCAGGGGGAGGAGCAGGGGGAGGAGCAGGGGGAGGAGCAGGGGGAGGAGCGGTGCGCGTGTGACCGTGTCGTGTGGGGGACAGAGACAGGTTCAGCCTGTGCAAACTGTGTGCGTTCATCCAGCCTTAACCTGAGGGACCAGACGGCCAGACTCGCTCGGAGTCATTCTGTCGCCCTTTGCCCCCGCCCACGAGTCATGACATCTTTCTCACGCCACGTTGTCAGTGGCTGCAGATGAGCCCCATCTCTCCCCCCCCCCCCCCCCCCCATCTTCCCCGCCCCCGCCAGCACCATTTCCTCCGCCCTTCTCCACCACACGTTGGTTCGGCGACTCAAGCAGGAGACGGTTGGGCCCCAGGGCCACTTCTCCAGTCCTGACCGACTCTGAAGCCACACTGGGGTTCCTGGTTTACTGTGGGGTCAGCGTCCAAAGGGAATGAGACCGATAAGACCACTACCACGGCTTGTAAAGCACTACAATCACAGCACAATAGCCACGGTCATAAGGCTGTTTCTATTAAAAGTGGACGTGACGGATGGGGGGGTTAGGAGAATTAATGATTAGGTTGATCAAAGAAACGTTTGTTTGTTTACCTCTCCAGAATGACCGCCACACACAGCGGAGGGGACAATACTAGAGGAAATATTACAAAACCCACATCCATAAAGAATACTAACGTTCACCGCAGAGCAGGAGATAAATACCCCCCCCCCCCCCCCCCGTATAACCGACAGGTTGTTCATCGTTCCTCTGTTGCTGTGCTCCTACGGAGTCACGTTCCCTCCCCAGGTTGAACGGGCTGGAAGGAGACGTCTAGCTGCTGCTTCCGCTCACCTTCAGCGACCTTCAAACAAGGGGGGAGGAAAGGGGGAGGAAAGGGGGAGGAAAGGGCAGAAGGGCAGAAAGGAGATAAATACCCCCCCCCCCCCCCCCCCCCCGTCTGGAGCTCTCAGCGGAGCGCATTAAAAAGGAATCAGGAGGTGCCCCCGCATCTCCCAACGAAACTGTTAGGAGGCGAGTGTTGCCACGGCGACGGCTCGGTTCACCTTCCCCACGGCTGGAGAAGACACAAGTCCTCCGCTTCCTGCCAGCCGCCCGGACGGCGGTTAGGGTTAAGGGTCAGGGGTTAAGGGTCAGGGTTGACATCCAGCGGCCCCTTCAGCTAGTACGTGTACACGTCGTGCTAGTCCGCTGGGGTCAGGGCCACTTCACGCGGTCCACTCTGCAAGACCGCTGCAGAGTTCAATTGGGACTCCGGTTCCACCTCGGGGGACACACTGGAGGCGGGCCGCCTGCGTTGGTCCAGTTCTGCCCGCTCCACTACAGTTAAGCCCGCTTCTGGAGACCAATCGCGAAGGACGTCTGACTCCCCTCCCGAGCTGCGCTGTGCTCCTCCTCGCTGCATTAGAAGGTTGACTTTAATGAATGTGGAGATTAGCTGGATTAGCCTGTGCTAGGGAAGTGATCTGGGCCCTTTTTCTTCTCAGAAGTGCCCAGCGATGGCTTGCCTCGAGGGAGGTCAGTTTTGGTGCCAGCCTTTTAAATAATTCAATACATTTTTATGAACCAGGCCAGCATGCGTGTGTGCTCCTATCTCTGTCTTTCTTTATGTATGCATACTTTTGTCTGTGTGTGTGTGTGTGTGTTCATCATGCACTGTGTGTGTGTGTGTGTGTGTGTCCATCATGCACTGTGTGTGTGTCCACCATGCACTGTGTGTGTGTGTGTGTCCATCATGCACTGTGTGTGTGTGTTCATCATGCACTGTGTGTGTGTCCATCATGCACTGTGTGTGTCCATCATGCACTGTGTGTGTGTGTGTCCATCATGCACTGTGTGTGTGTGTCCATCATGCACTGTGTGTGTCCATCATGCACTGTGTGTGTCCATCATGCACTGTGTGTGTGTGTGTGTCCATCATGCACTGTGTGTGTGTCCATCATGCACTGTGTGTGTGTGTGTCCATCATGCACTGTGTGTGTCAATGTGTGCATGTGTGTGGCCATCGTGTGTGTGTGTGTGTGTCATGCAAATGTGTGTGTGTGTGTGTGTGGGTGTGCGTGTGCCACCATGTTAGTATTCACTTGGTGTATCAACACCATCTGCTGTCGACCATCACCAGCTCTGCGGCTGTCCCCTGCCTCCAGGCTACGCTAACACAGCTATGCATGGAGCAGGACCATACGCCCATGCTAACACATACACCATGCTAACACACACACACACACACACACACAAAATGCCATAGCTCACCCACACCAAATGTCATAGCTCCATGCTAATTTAACACCTTGGCTACCTCTGGGCCATGCTAACACACACACACACACACGGCTATATCTAGCGTCATGCTAAGACACACGCCATACCTAGTGCATCACACACACACACACACACACACACACACACACACACACACACACACACACACACACACACACACACACACACACACACACACACACACACACACACACACACACACACACCTTTGTCTAGCCCCATGATCACACACACACACACACACACACACACACACAAGGCCACACCATGTGCAACAATCTGCTGCATCCAAAAATATCTAGTATATCCACGCGGCTACAAAAGTAAAGCTACCAAAATCAATCATTTGAATCCTATTAATTTTCATAGGAGTCGGTGCTGAAACAATGCCAGTGGAATATGATTAAGGGGAATATTGAGTTACAGCCCAGTCTTAGCTTGGCACACAGCTTTGTTTTCAACAAATCTACTTCTTGAAAAAGCCTCTACTTTGGAAAACATTGCGTTTTTCATTTGTCTCAGCCAACCACTGTGGCAGCAGGTCATTAATCTGTGTGCGGTTTGGTTCTGCGTCTTCATCGTTCGTAAGTCAGCAGCTTCCAGAGGACATCTGATAGGGTGGATGGGCCGGATCATCCACCTTGGCGCCAGTTCGTATCAAGTTCTCATCGGACTCCCGGCAGCGAGCAATGCTCCATGTTGAAACACCGCTATGACATCACTGCAGGCACCCAAAGCAGCCGGCACCGCCTCGTTTGAATTTCACTATGAATCGCTATGGTAACACTAGTCGTAACGCAGTGGTTAAATCGCTATGGTAACACTAGTCGTAACGCAGTGGTTAAATCGCTATGGTAACACTAGTCGTAACGCAGTGGTTAAATCACTATGGTAACACTAGTCGTAACGTAGTGGTTAAATCACTATGGTAACACTAGTTGTAACGCAGTGGTTAAATCACTATGGTAACACTAGTCGTAACGCAGTGGTTAAATCACTATGGTAAAACTAGTCGTAACGCAGTGGTTAAATCACTATGGTAACACTAGTCGTAACGCAGTGGTTAAATCACTATGGTAACACTAGTCGTAACGCAGTGGTTAAATCACTATGGTAACACTAGTCGTAACAGTGGTTAAATCACTATGGTAACACTAGTCGTAACGTAGTGGTTAAATCACTATGGTAACACTAGTCGTAACGCAGTGGTTAAATCACTATGGTAACACTAGTTGTAACAGTGGTTAAATCACTATGGTAACACTAGTCGTAACGCAGTGGTTAAATCACTATGGTAACACTAGTCGTAACAGTGGTTAAATCACTATGGTAACACTAGTCGTAACAGTGGTTAAATCACTATGGTAACACTAGTCGTAACGTAGTGGTTGAATCACTATGGTAACACTAGTCGTAACGCAGTGGTTAAATCACTATGGTAACACTAGTCGTAACAGTGGTTAAATCACTATGGTAACACTAGTCGTAACGTAGTGGTTGAATCACTATGGTAACACTAGTCGTAACGCAGTGGTTAAATCACTATGGTAACACTAGTTGTAACAGTGGTTAAATCACTATGGTAACACTAGTCGTAACAGTGGTTAAATCACTATGGTAACACTAGTCGTAACAGTGGTTAAATCACTATGGTAACACTAGTCGTAACAGTGGTTAAATCACTATATAACAGTCATGTTACCGTCGTTACATCGCAGGGTAGCTACCAAGTCACCCGTCTCCTGATTTTGGACTGCTATTCACGTTTCCATCCTTACGATGTGAATAACATCCAAGTGGAGGGGATGTTGGGATGTTGGATGTTAGGATGGGACTCAAGCAGCAGGATTTGTTTTGCTGGATTAATAACAGATTATTATTCCACAGGAGTTGAACAGAACAGGTAAAAGGTATACTTCTGTGTCACTGTCGTCATCACCTAGATGTGCAGATGCTGCGATGTGAAAAGCGAGCGCTCAGAGAGAGTGAGCGACGCCGAGGGTGTGAGTTTGATCTCACACCCCCTCCTCTGGGACGGTGTGGTGGTATTTCCTGAACCTGCAGCCCGACCTTTGAGACACTTTCCATTCAATGAAAACGAAACGATTAAACACAACACGTCACAGACCCACTGACAAAAACGCTCTTGTAAACCACGTCGGGGGCGGGGGGGGGGGGGGGGGGGGGGGGTCATAATCAATAGCGCTGATCGATACGCAGCTCGGAGGAGCCCATGCAGCCCTGTTAGTTCCCGCCTGTCAAGAGTTTGGCCCGGCTGGTGGCGGCCATTACTTCCTCCAAAAACAACAACAAATCCACCCACAGACGTTCCGATAACGCCGTTTATCCAGTGGCCATGACAACCAGGGACAAACATGGCGTGACAGGTTGACAAACCCCTTGCTTGTGAACCGTTGACAAGGACACACTTTTGTGAAGTATCCGATGTGACAAGCGAACCGCATCAGCTGGGGGCCTGAGAGCAAGATAAGCCAGACCGGGTTATGGGTTGTAATCCCAGTGGTGGGGTCACCACCACCACCACCACCACCACCACCGCAGGGAGGATAGGGTTCAATGCCCACCAGGGTTCAGGGGTACACATCCCATCAGATAGAACGTCTATCACATACCTGTCTCACACACACACACACACACACACACACACACACACACACACACACACACACACACACACACACACACACACACACACACACACACACACACACACACACACACACACACACACACACACACACACACACAAAAGACAGAGAGAGGGAAAAATACTCGCTGGAGACAAATGAGCCAAATATATCAAGAACACACACACACACACACACACACACACACACACACACACACAGAGAAAGAGAGAGACAGAGAGAGACAGAGACGGAAAAATACTCGCTGGAGACAAATGAGCCAAATATATCAAGAACACACACACACACACACACACACACACACACCTCCTGAGAAATGAGCCGAGTGATTTGAACATTAAACATAATCGATAATCAACTGGATTGGGCCAGATGATTGAACAGAGGAACGTCGAGTGTGATCCAGGAGGTGACTCAGTAGAACAGACTGCTAGACGAGGGCTGAATCCATTACCATCGACCATACCATCGACCATGCCATCGACCATACCATCGACCATACCATACCATCGACCATGCCATCGACCATACCATCGACCATACCATACCATCGACCATACCATCGACCATACCATACCATCGACCGTAGAGCCGACTAGGACCTCACAGAGAATACGATCATGTGACACGGATAGTGTGTATTATCCAATAGGAATGATCTGTTGTTACAGGAGGACAGACAGGTGAACTGAAAGAGACATCCTTATCCTTAATGCACGTGTCGTGACTGGGTGGTGCCACTAGGGGCGCTGTCGGTCGAGAGCCACCAACATCTGCAGTTAGGACTGATGTGGTTACACCTTCACGGCATCCTGCCGGGATGTTTGTCCATCCATCCATCTACTAATCCATCCGTCTTTACATCCATCTCACCAATACATCCACCCACTCATCATCCATCCATCCATCACCTTTAGATCCCTCCATCAGCAATCTACACCCCCCACCTTGAAAAGCATGACAGAGATAGAGGTCATTACTGTTATGAATAATACACACCACACACACACACCATACACACAAACACTATACACACAAATACACTTGTGCTTCAGTGAAGCTTGAAATAGGACAGGCAGAGGTACACGTATGACATCGTGTGTGTGTGTGTGTGTGTGTGTGTGTGTGTGTGTGTGTGTGTGTGTGTGTGTGTGTGTGTGTGTGTGTGTGTGTGTGTGTGTGTGTGTGTGTGTGTGTGTGTGTGTGTGTGTGTGTGTGTGTGTGTGTGTGTGTGTATGCGCGTGCTATAGGGACAGAGGTGAGATCTTCTCAGTCACACGGTAAACCACTGTAAATCTTTGCAATATTTTCCAATAAACAGATCAAAAAAAAAAGACAGGTACTGGATGTTCTGGCATTCGTCCTCGAGGGTATAGGCACAGAACGTTTCACGGTCTCAATTTAAACTGAAATTGGACTGTGGTGAAAACAGAGCTATCTTCAGAACATGTTCCTCTCAACATGGAGCGTCTGAGTCACATCCATCCGCCCGTAAATAACAAGCGTGCCACAGACCACATTAGTATCTCGTGCTGAGATACACTCCCCAGCAGAATCATACACATCTACAGAGGGGGGGGGGGGGGGGGGCAGAAGGCTTTTAATTTGACATGACATTCATAAGAGGCACGTGGAACTCAAGAGCTGGGATTGGCCCATATAAACATGGCATCTTGAAAGTCCAACAACTAGCTGGACTTCCACGGACAGCAGCGGTCGAGGTTAACGTGCCAGCCAGCCAAGCGGATCCCCGAGCAGCAGTCACAAGAGGATGTGACCGGGGGGGGGGGGGGGGGGGTTGGCGTTTTAAGAGCGACCGAGCCAGAAGAGGCTATTTAGTAGCACCCTGGGAGGTCTCCACCGACCACAAATCAACCAGAATCCCGCCCAGAGGGCCTTTGATGGCTTCCGCACTGGGGTCGAGGTTTTGTAGCAGTCAGGTCACAGGGCGTCGGCCGTTAGCATTAGTCAGCGCTAACTGACTTCAGAACAGGCGGTGCACGGGAGGCTTCCTGCTGTGAAGCTGCTAAAGAAGCAGCTAGTGAGCATTATAAGGATCCCAAAACATAATATTAGCATTCTGGAGTAACACCGAGAACTGTGTAGAAATTAAGACTTAAGATTACTCTTTTAGTGTGCCAGAGAAACTAGTTCACATTGGCGATTAACTTTTAACTCATTACTCGTCTACTGAATTTCTAACAACTTTGTCTTAATGGACCTTTGTTTCGCAGGTTTAAGACACTGCTATGTCTGTCCAGTCATCCTCTCCATCGCTGGAAGGTTTCTTCCTTGGATTAAGGGAGTTTTTCCTTGTCACACAATGGGGGGCTTGTGTGGCCCTTTGAGAGACTGTGATTATTATCTTCTTTTTTTTCATCATGAAAACAGCAGATGTGACTTCAGATTTGAATGACGTGTCATCTAACAAAACACTTTGATAAACGGCTCACTGCCACACTACAATCACGATGACGTCGACCACTTCAAGTGTGCGGTTCATTTTAACTTCACACAATAACAATAGCGCCTGTGGCTCATTTCCATCACCCCCACGTCTCCCAGCAGCTAAACAAAAAGGCGACATGGTCTCTCGATACTGGTCAATCATAAATGACATCTGAATAGCCTTCCTATTCATCCATTCGTTTTTATATTTTATATATATTTTTGCCCATGTATGGGCAGGGCGGGGGAAAACAGCAGGGAGAGCGGCTTGCAAGAGAGAGGGAATGCCATGTGGCCTAGGACCAGCGGGTGGGGGTCGAACCCGTGTCCTCTTGCCAACGTGGTTAGCGCACTAGCGGGCCAAGTTGGCCTGCAAACAGTTTGTGTGGCAGCTGGGCGCTCTGGCGATTCTCCATCTTTACTTTCTGTACGAACTCCGTCACCGGGACTAGCATGGCATCGCCAGACTAGCTGCAAAACTGCGATTAGTCCGGAACCTCTCCGTTCATTTTCCATTTCCAAAGGGCGTCGTCACCAACGGGCGCAGAGCAAAATGCCTCAGGATGCGATTGGACGAGCCTACAACCAATCACAGCGACCAAACGGGTGACGAAAGAAACCTCTTTCTTCTCAACGAAAGCTTTAAGAGCAGTCGTTTGTTCTTCTTTCAGTGAAAACATACCGTCCAGTTCGTTCAGTACCGTCTCGAGAGCGTAATCAGCAGACCGTTCTACATCAGCGGCGGCCATCTTTGTTGTGGTTGAAAAGGCCTCTACGGCGCCCCTCTGCACCGTCATCGTATTTATCCCGCCTCAGGTTAGATGAACGGTTGTGATTGGTCGGTCTATCTCGTACCGGGCAGACATCTTTTTGTGTGGAGGGGGGGGGGGGGAGCCAGACCTTATCTGCAGAGCAAATGAAACCTCTGGTTCCAAGGCGAACTGGGAGTACTCTTCTCCATGCAATAAATAACTGCTGGTCTTCGATGTTATTAAATATTCAAACGAAACACAACGCATTTTCTGATGCACGTCGACGCCTTTGCGGTGAGGCAAAGGCGTCCTACCTGTCATGGTGCGCTCGCACACACCACACGACCACACCCCTGTTTGCTGCGCGCTCCTCTCCTGGACCTCAAAGCCTCGCGTTCCCAGTAGAGAACCGAGCCAGACGCAGACGGAAGGGCACCGCCACCATCTCCTTGGCAAAAGTTGACTCCTATGAAGAACCCTGTTCCGCGTGGCTGTCCGTTCGAGAGCAGAAGGCCTCCCCCGGGACATTGAGAAGCCGTCCCACCCTCAGCCCGTCAGAGAGGACAGGCAGGGAGAGTTTGGGGGGGGGGGGGACCGTCTCCGCCATATGGTTCTGTTTATGGGATGTCAGCTGGGTTAAGACGTGCTGAAACATCCATCTGCGGCCCATGGAGCGGACAGCAGAGCGGCTGGCTGGATGCTCGCCTCCAGAACACAGTGCTGTTGCTTCATCCAGAACCTCCCACAGCCTGACGAGGGCTGTGGGAGGTTCTGACCAGGGCTGTGGGAGGTTCTGACCAGGGCTGTGGGAGGTTCTGACCAGGGCTGTGGGAGGTTCTGACCAGGGCTGTGGGAGGTTCTGACGAGGGCTGTGGGAGGTTCTGACCAGGGCTGTGGGAGGTTCTGACCAGGGCTGTGGGAGGTTCTGACCAGGGCTGTGGGAGGTTCTGACGAGGGCTGTGGGAGGTTCTGACGAGGGCTGTGGGAGGTTCTGACGAGGGCTGTGGGAGGTTCTGACGAGGGCTGTGGGAGGTTCTGACGAGGGCTGGCCACCAGAGCAACACATCGGATTTGAATATTGCGTTTCGAAAAAAGAACAGCGATTTGAATATGTTTGAATATTCATTGTTAAATATACATCAAATAAAAACATGTTGCATAAAATGCATCATTGATGTAGCCTGACATCGACAGACCAATTTGCAAATGCGCGTTCAGTCTGGAACCTCTCAGTTCATTGTCGATTTCCAAGGTGTGTTGTCAACAGGTGCGGACAAAACTGCTGCTGGACGCAATTGGATAGACCTGCAACCAATCAGAGCAACGTGTGACTTCAGCGACAGACAACTTGGTTGTAAAAAATAATAATAATCCTCGAAGCACACAATAATGTGTGCTTTGCTCGGTTTTAAACATGATTCAAGTTCTTGTTTGTGTCTCTCTATGAATAAGAGGAGAATGGCTGTGTATGCTTTGGGCTTCGCATGAATAAGGATCCAGAATGAGTCAGCCAGTCGGGGGGGGGGGGGGGGGGGGGGGGGGGGGGGGGGGGGGGGGGTAGTCTGGCGTTCCTCAAAATGAAAAGGTTGCATTGATTTTTGGAATAACAATGCAACAAACTAACAATCAGAATCAGAATCAGAATAGCTTTATTGCCAAGTACGTTTTTTAAACATACAAGGAATTTGTCTTGGTGATGTAGGTGCACGTCACGTTCTCTATTGCAGGTTAAACAGAACAAACAAAATAAGTATAAATATATGTATAAATATATACACACAATTTAGATTTACAAGAGCATACAATGTTAATTTTTCAGAGCCATGTCAAGTCTCACAACAGGGGGTCAAAGTCAAGTCTCACAGCAGGGGGTCAAAGTCAAGTATCACAGCAGGGGGTCAAAGTCAAGTCTCACAGCAGGGGGTCAAAGTCAAGTCTCACAGCAGGGGGTCAAAGTCAAGTCTCACAGCAGGGGGTCAAAGCCAAGTCGCAATTTCCGATTTTCACGACTCGATTTCCACTCTCAACTAAAGTCTTAAGTGCATTTGTCAATTTAGTACTTTCGACGTTCACTTCTCTTTTTTATTCAAGGAATATCTAGTGTGAATTTGACCATCCTAACCCTGATAGCCACCTCAAGTACACGCTACCTTGGCTGAAACACACACTAGCACGTACGCACACTTGGTAGCCACCGAGATTCACCCCGCGTCCGTCTCGGTCCCATCGCCAGAAGTCTACATCGGGCTTTATCTGGAAACGTCGTGCGTTGGTTTAACCTTGTGACTGCGCCACTACAAAGCCAGAGCTACAATAACCAACGTGACGCCCCCCCCGTGGGCACACAACAAGACCGCCAGCAGTCCGCTCTCGCTGCCGGCCGCCGAGTTAGACGAATGGAGCGGTGACATCATCCACAGACGCATTCATGCATTCATTCATTCATTCATTCATTCATTCTCCGGCTTAACGAACTGAGAGGGAACACGGCGCCGAGTTAGACGAATGGAGTCCTGCCATGCTCTGCCCGAGAGCCTTAGAGCCAGGACATACAGACCTCTCACTGTTCTGCGTAACAATATTTACAGACAATTATACAACACCCAGCCAATACGTCATAATCCATGTCTGGTATCGTTGTTATAACGTTTCTGTCTTATTCATATCTATGGTTGTATTTCTACCTTTGAAAGACAGATCGAGCAAGACATGAAAGAGTCAGTGCGTGTGTCTTGTCTATGTGTGTGTGTGTGTGTGTGTGTGTGTGTGTGTGTGTGTGTGTGTGTGTGTGTGTGTGTGTGTGTGTGTGTGTGTGTGTGTGTGTGTGTGTGTGTGTGTGTGTGTGTGTGTGTGTGTGTGTGTGTGTCCTCCAGCATGCTGCAGTTTAGGGGGGCGGGACTAATTGAACATGAATGACAACAGACGACCTCTGATGCTGCGGAACACAGCTGTCAATCACTCAGCTGGCTCAGCACAGTGGTGTGATTGTGTGTGTGTGTGTGTGTGTGTGTGTGTGTGTGTGTGTGTGTGTGTGTGTGTGTGTGTGTGTGTGTGTGTGTGTGTGTGTGTGTGTGTGTGTGTGTGTGTGTGTGTGTGTGTGTGTGTGTGTGTGTGACCATTATGGGAACAAAGCAACAAAAAGGCACAAAGCTAAATCGTCTGGGGAGGGTTAGCAGAGGCGGGGCTAAACTAAGGTAATAACTCCGTGCTAGAGCAGGGAGACCGGAGCGTTCCATCACCACCACCCCCCCCGGCGTGTCATTGGTCAGAGGGCAGGTCCGTCAGGTGGAAACAGCCACGTGATTGGAGGACGGAGACGAGTGGGCTGGCTAATTCCCGGGGAGGGCAGATCGATAGTCCTGCTGCAGTCCTTCACAACCTGGAGTATATTACAGTCTCTCGCCCGCTCCCCCTCTCTCTCTCTCTCTCCACAAGCACACACACAGGTGAGTGCACAGACACACACACACACACACACACACACACACACACACACACACTAGTGGAAAAAGAAGCACTCTACCAGACTCGTAGATTTCTGGGTCCATCTTGTTGGGGAGGTGATGCACAGGAGCCCAATAATTCAAACCTATAGTCTCTCTCCCTCACTCTCTCTCTTACACCCACTGTCTGCTGCTGTCTCTCGCCCACTGGAACTCTATCGGTCTTTCTCTCTCCCGCCGTTTCATTCTCTCTAGAACACCAACTGCACATCCGTATCCCTTTCTCTCGATGTTGCCCCCCCCCCCCTCTCTCTGCATATAGAGAGAGAGAGAGAGAGAGAGAGAGAGAGAGAGAGAGAGAGAGAGAGAGAGAGAGAGAGAGAGAGAGAGAGAGAGAGAGAGAGAGAGAGAGAGAGAGAGAGAGAGAGAGAGAGAGAGAGAGAGAGAGACCGCAGCAACCTAGAGGGCAACCAGCTACGCTGCAGCTAACGCTAAAGCCTGAACGTGCACTGGCAGGTACACGTGCTAGCTTGTGCAGAAACGAGTTTGAACGGACGCTAGCATGTACATGCACTAGCTCAAAGGCGTGCTTGCATGTACGTGCGCTAGCAGGTTAACGTGCTCCCAGTGACACACACACTAGCATATACGCGCACTAGACAAAATGCATGCTAACTCATAGGCACCTTAGCATGTACACACACTAGCATATACGCGCACTAGACAAAATGCATGCTAACTCATAGGCACCTTAGTATGTACACACACTAGCATATACGCGCACTAGACAAAATGCATGCTAACTCATAGGCACCTTAGCATGTACACACACTAGCATATACGCGCACTAGACAAAATGCATGCTAACTCATAGGCACCTTAGCATGTACACACACTAGCATATACGCGCACTAGCCAAAATGCATGCTAACTCATAGGCACCTTAGCATGTACACACACTAGCTCAAGTACACGCTACCTTGGCTGAAACACACACTAGCACGTACGCACACTTACTCGTATGCACGCTGGCTCATAAAGAAAGGGTAGCCGAGTGCTTTGTGGGGTATTTGTTTAGGAGCAGTGCATCATGGGAGGGCGGTGATTTGCAGGTGTTTTAATCATCCTGATTATAGAGTAATCACAGGCAGCTGAAATAATGAAGGCGGTTTTTACAGTCGGTTTAGTAGCACGTCTGGGTTCTGTGTGTGTGGACACATACAGACAGATGGTGTGTTGCTGGTTCATCCTCCTGGTGACCAGACAGACACTATTGTTAGACTCTCTCTCTCTCTCTCTCTCTCTCTCTCTCTCTCTCTCTCTCTCTCTCTCTCTCTCTCTCTCTCTCTCTCTCTCTCTCTCTCTCTCTCTCTCTCTCTCTCTCTCTCTCTCTCTCTCTCTCTCTCTCTCTCTCTCTCTCTCTCTCTCTCTCTCTCTCTCTCTCTCTCTCTCTCTCTCTCTCTCTCATGAAAACACACATTTTAATAACCATACAGACTAGCAGAATTCTGCAAATGTACAGTACTGGACTATACTAGACCAGATTATACTAGACTGGACTATACTACACCAGATCATACTATACCAGGCTATACTACACCAGATCATACTAGACCGGGCTATACTACACCAGATCATACTAGACCGGATTGTACGGGACTGGGCTATACTAGACCAGATTATACTAGACCGGATTGTACGGGACTGGGCTATACTAGACCAGATTATACTAGACCGGATTGTACTGGACTGGCTGTACTAGACCAGATCATACTAGACCGGATTGGACTGGACTGGGCTGTACTACACCGGATCATACTAGACCGTGCTATACTAGACCGGATTGGACTGGACTGGGCTGTACTACACCGGATCATACTAGACCGTGCTATACTAGACCGGATTGGACTGGACTGGGCTGTACTAGACCAGATCATGCTAGACCGTGCTATACTAGACCGGATTGTACTGGGCTGGGCTGCTAGCCAGGATGCTGAACCCACCGTGTGTGTGCGTATGCAGGAGGAGGACATGAGTCATAGGACCTGCCTCTTCTGGTTAAACCGGTTTCTGTGTCCTGTTACGAGGAGCGGCTGTAGTTTGAGTCACAGCGAGACAGACAGTGATAGACCACCGCGCTGCCAACGTCAACGCTGGACTCATAGTTACGATGGATGACCACGCCCACTCAGACAAAAGCTCCATCTCATTGGCTAGGATGCTCCCTAGTGGTGATGCGGAGCCTTGAATTCTCCCGATGATCACGGGACTGAAAGTAGTTTCCCCTTTCTCCTGTCCTGGACATTTCAAACATTATATTTTGATCATTTTAAGGATATACTGTATATATATTATCATCTGAAATCATTTATACTATGAAACTGGGCATCAACGGGAGTTCAGTTCATGACGACACAACACCATTCAAAAGACAGCAAACAGTAGTATTGCCTTATCGCCCAGCCCTACTTCCTAGTTAGGGAACTAAAGACCAGAACCAGGAACAGAAGACCTACTCTTGAGAGTAGGTCTTCTGCTCAGGGCACCAGTCGTGTCCCGTTTCTTCAGAAAGCCAATCAGCCAATCAGCCCTGCGTGGAGCTGCTGCTGGGCCTCACGCAAGGACCCACAATGCACTCTGCTGCCGCCGCCGCTGGCGTTTGGCGGCACGCGCCGAAGGTCGTCGAGCGAGGTCACCCAGGACTCTTGTGGGCGTTCGCCGTACAGCAGTGACCTCATCACACGTACCGGGGGATGAGGTCACTACCCACAATGCACGCTGCTGCCGCCGGCGTGATGAGGTAGCGACCTCGCCACGGTCGGCGGAGCAGAGGGGAACGGAACGGGGTGTTACGACTGACCCCGCGTTACCATGGTTACCAGCCGAACACACCTCCGGCTGGGAACGATTCAAAAGCGCCACCACGCTGACCGGTGCCGCAACACACACACACACACACACAATGTGCAAATCCAAACACATACAGAACAACACACAACCAATTATTGCAGGAAAACAAACAGTCACTGAAAATACAACACCCAGTGTGAACGCACATATCGACGTGTGTACACACACACACACACACACACACACACACACACACACACACACACACACACACACACACACACACACACACACACACACACACACACACACACACACACACACACACACACACACACACACACACACACCGCCACCCAAACCCCCATATCCTCTCTTCCTTTGAAGTTATATTTAGGTGAATCCTGCTTCGCTAGACATCCATCCACTGATATGCATACAAATCAGACAGACAGACAGACAGACAGACAGACAGGCAGACAGATCCACAGACAGGCAGATAGACGGGCAGACAGACAGACAGACAGACAGACAGATCCACAGACAGGCAGATAGACGGGCAGACAGACAGACAGGCAGATCCACAGACAGGCAGATAGACGGGCAGACAGACAGACAGACAGGCAGATCCACAGACAGGCAGATAGACGGGCAGACAGACAGACAGATATGCAGACCATTACTGAACTGATGGGTGCAACAATGCGCTGGCTGTTTTAAAAGCAGGGCAGTCTTTGATGCGGCGCAGGGAGAACTAGATCTCTAATACAGTCTGTCCTAGATGCTTCCCTCAGGCTTCTAGGAAAAGATGTCAAAGCGTGCTACTTTTGTTTATGTACTTTTATTTATTTGTGTTGCGGTAGAGAACATAATTTAGATTAGATTTATTCAAATATGTCGACCAGCTCAGCGATACCTATCCGATTTAAATCCTCAGCGTTATAAATCTCACTATTTCAGGCTTCGGTTAATCATCTCCGCATCCATCAAGCAAAAAGACTTCCAACACTACGATGCATCCAGAGAGAAACTCAGTGCGTCGTCACAGAGAGTGCGAGGCAACAAAGCCGTCTAGAGACAAACAATGGGACCGGCGCTAGACGACAGTATGTAAAAGACTTCTGTCATTTGTCCCGTCCGTGTTTGGCTTGTCAATCCTGCCTTTGATTGTTCGGGGTCTCCATTCAACGAGAGGCGAATGACGTGCTAATAAACAGCCACCGCTACGGCCGGGAACGTCCTTGAGAAAGCAGCCCCCGTGTCAGCCAGAAGCCAGAAGGCTATTAACCACACAGCAGGTGCTTAAGAAATCACGTCAGCCCCGAGCTACCGGCTCTCTATACAGATACGGGACAAAGTCATCCGTTAAAGTCATTCCAATCAAGGAAAACACACACACACACGCACACACACACGCACACACACGCGCGCGCGCGCGCACACACACACACACACGCACACACACACAAATGCACACACACACGCATGCACACACACGCACACGCACACACACACACACACACACATGAGTAAAGTGTAATGTAAAGTACTTGGCGACAGTAAAATGATCACCATCATCTCTGTCCAGGGTCCAAAACAAATAATATAATGTCTTTTGACCTGCCAGAGTGGAAAGATCTCCCAGCCAAGCAATTGTTTTAATTTGCAACCGATATATTTCGCCCATCCCTGCCAAATGGTGTTCCTTTTAAGACTCCATCTCCATCTCTTGCGGAGTGCCACCGATCGGACGGTTATCGTAAAGGAACCAGACGAGGTGGTGAGAACGGAGGGAACCAGACGAGGTGGTGAGAACGGAGGGATGGATGTGTGGTCGCATCCCCTGATGGGTGGTCCCAGGGTGCTGGTCTGAGTCTCAACCCGCTGCCCATCTGAGGGATATTTAATAGCGCGCTGTCTGTCACACGTTGGTTGGAGGCGTTTCAACAAGCATTATTGGCATTTAGGACGTTCTAAAAACTGACATTTATCATACATTTCAGCTAAAGAAAACTGTTGTTTGAATTGTAATGGATTGGATCATTATTGACATCTCAATAGCTTAAAAAGGTAAAAATATATATAAAAGCGAATAATAAAAAAACACAGTAACAACCACGATGAGTACCAACTAAAACACAGCGTGGGCATCTAAAGTCCTTGATTCACTAATCAACCGGCTTCTTGTCAGAGTTAATTCCAGCTGCAGTGTCTCCTGGATCTGTCCTACTTAGCAATTTAGCTAACACTCATTTCCACTGACAGCCAAGTCTGATCCAGGTCATTAAGGAGCAGCTAGGGGTTAGACAGTACAGAGACAGGTCATTAAGGAGCAGGTAGGGGTTAGACAGTACAGAGACAGGTCATTAAGGAGCAGGTAGGGGTTAGACAGTACAGACAGGTCATTAAGGAGCAGGTAGGGGTTAGACAGTACAGAGACAGGTCATTAAGGAGCAGGTAGGGGTTAAACAGTACAGACAGGTCCTTAAGGAGCAGGTAGGGGTTAAACAGTACAGAGACGGGTCCTTAAGGAGCAGGTAGGGGTTAAACAGTACAGAGACAGGTCATTAAGGAGCAGGTAGGGGTTAGACAGTACAGAGACGGGTCCTTAAGGAGCAGGTAGGGGTTAGACAGTACAGAGACAGGTCATTAAGGAGCAGGTAGGGGTTAAACAGTACAGAGACAGGTCATTAAGGAGCAGGTAGGGGTTAGACAGTACAGAGGCAGGTCATTAAGGAGCAGGTAGGGGTTAAACAGTACAGAGACAGGTCATTAAGGAGCAGGTTGGGGTTAGACAGTACCTATAGGTTAGACTACGGACATTGGGGACCTAACCCAGAGCCTTTCGACAGTCCAGCACCCAACTAGAATCTCCTCCATCTCTTGCAGGGTCTCCAGGGTATCTCTGCTCCATAATCACTTGAATGTGGTGCTTCACACGTTGAGAGTAATGACCGTCTGCACAGACCAACACACACACACACAGCTAACTGGAGCAGCGCACACACACACACACACAGTATAGCTATTAATTTTAGCGCTTTACACAATTCACCTTGTTTTTTTAAAGGGGCACTCACACACGTGTTCACACACACACACACACACACACACACACACACACACACACACACACACACACACACACACACACACACACACACACACACACACACGTGTTCAAGAAAAAGGAGGCCATTAGAGTCACTGCATTTAATAATTAACACATTACAGTGTGTAAAATTCATAGTAATTAACGGAAGAGCACACACACACACACACACACACACACACACACACACACACCCATTACGGATCGATATTGGGGGCGTCATATTACTTATAATGCAATGAGTGTCATAGAGCGTCACAATAGATCAGGCATGAAGAGCCGCTCAACGGATGATTAAGCCCTTAAACGAAGACGAGCAGATGCATTTCCCACACAAAGTTCACCAGGACTTAGCCGGGAGCCTTTCCCCTTCTACGGTCTGCCATTACCAGGCTCCTAGGCCGGGTCCTGTACCAATGGCCAGTACTAGGGGGGTGGGGGTGAATGTGCAGGATGCAGTTCCTGATCGGTGACTACAGAAAGCGCACACACACACACACACACACACACACACACACACACACACACACACACACACACACACACACACACACACACACACACACACACACACACACACACACACACACACACACACGGGGCCTGCGCGCCCCCGCGAGGAGTCAACTCTGGCGGCTACTTAACGCAACAAAACACTGCGGCTTTGTCGTTATTCGGCGTCATTGTGTTCGTGTAAAACTCGACCGACCCTCATCCGACACAACGCTAGCCTCCTGGTTAGCGGTGTAAGCGGCACGATTCAAGTGGAGCTCTCCCGCTCACCAACTGGGCGACAAACGACGTCTCCCATCAGACTACCGCACCGGAAATTGTTCGCGGCCGCGCCGCTGACGTTTTTTTTTTTGTTGTTGACGTATTTCGGGGAAGTTGAGAGCGTTGTGTGGTGTCGCGCGAGGGGTTACCATCAACATACACGCGCTGTAACCGCCATTACCGTTGGCGTTAACGTCATTCTGCACACACACACACACACACGTTGACATTCTCACACACACGACACACACACACACGACACACACACACACACACACACACACACACACACACACACACACACACACACACACACACACACACACACACACACACACACACACACACACACACACACACACACACACACACACACACACACACACACACACACACACACACACACACACACACACCCCTTACCGGCTGGCATTCTTGGGCTGTTACTGTACCGCCGATCCACTGTCGTGAACACCGGTGGGTCTCCTGTCAGTTGGCCGACAACATGTATCCTCTTCTCCGGTAACGTCCCCGGGTCTCACTTCATGTGGCATCGGACTAGGGTCCCTCCGAGGATCCCTGTGGCAACAGATGATTTGTTGTTGCTTGTTGAGACACTATTACTTGACTTTTCCACGTTACTTAGGATCGATACCGCCGGGGGAGTGTTCGGTTCGACACCCGCAATCGGATCAAACGGACCGTCGGCAGCCGAACACGGTGGCTCGAGACACTGCTTGGAGCATATAGAGTGTGTGCGTTTCGCGCACGGAGGGTATTGCGCGAGGTAATTAGCGCGAATACCTGTGAAGCGCGAGGAGAGATTAACCCCCGAGTCTGAACGCTTCCTGTTCGCGCTGCGTTGCGTTCAGGAACAACACGGAAGTCTATGTACTGCCCTGTCTTTGGGTTGGTGTTAAGCAGCGTATACCTTGTAACATATGTGTTCACATGTCATATTCCGTCGCCGGGTCCCTGAGACGTGTTTTTATGAATATTTTTGTTATTCCAGGGTAGGGGAATGACGGTGTGCTACTTTGTAAGCTATACTTACTTAAGTTTAATTACCTTTTATTATATATTATATGTATTATATGTGTATTTCCTAGAGTCAAAACTCTGTAAATACATGTAAAAAAAATAATAGTAGATATATTTTAATTAATATTTTGTTATTCCAGTTATAGGTAAATGACAATATGCTACTTTTTAAGTTATGAAAATTGAAGAATTAAAACATTAAAAAAAAGTTATGTATTTCCATATTGTGATAATCTTTAAATGCCTCTTGCTCTGTGGATTTGGCAAGTCACTGACATCTAAAGGTTATATTCCCTGTCTAATATAAAAGGGTAGGGCAGGGCTCTGCCTCAGTTGAAGGTTCAATTCCCCTTTCTAGATGAAGGGAGATGGAGCAAGGCAGTGAAAAAGCATTGCCGTTTCTATTCCCTCCTTTCCTTTGCACCAAGCCAGACCAAAGTTCCAGTTCAGACAATCTGTTGAACTCTCTACTTATATTAGCCCTAATTCGATTAAATAATAATAATCTAAAAGAACTGGTTGTTAAGGATAGGTGCGGCATTACACGGAGTGAAAATGACCAACAGGGAGAGTTGTGTGGGCTTGTTAATCCTCTCTGGACTTTGACTGCTCAGGCGGATCGAGTGGAGAGCTGATTAAAGGCTTTAGCGACGCTAACGGAATCCCAGGCATCTGCCAAGTCCGACCACAACACCCGACCCAACAAAAACGACCATATATCAGCAATTAATCTTCAGAGGAAATCCCCCCCATCATAGCAAGAGGCGGGGTGGTGGTGGTGGTGGTGGTGGTGGTGGTGGGGGTGGGTCATGATATTGTCAGAGCAAAGCCTAAGTTTAGACCATGAACAACCGTTACCGTCAAACACCGTTACTCAAAATGGCTGTTCAGTAGCCATGCAGGGCTGCGAGGGCTGTAAGCCTGCGTTTCATCTATAGGCCTCTTCATGGCAGTCACCGTTTGATCGCTCTTAGTTTGCAGCCCTTTACATTGTTACCATAATATGTGATCTTGTGTATGTGAGTTGTAATTATTCACATTTGTGTTAAGCCTTTTTCATCAAATGTGTGTGTGTTTGTATGTGTGTGTGTGTGTGTGTTTGTATATGTGTGTGTGTGTGTTTGTATAAATATGTGTGTGTGTGTTTGTATATATGTGTGTGTGTGTTTGTATATGTGTGTGTTTGTATATATGTGTGTGTGTGTTTGTGTATGTGTGTGTGTGTTTGTATATATGTGTGTGTGTGTGTTTGTATATGTGTGTCTGTGTGTGTGTTTGTATATATATGTGTGTGTGTGTATGTGTGTGTGTTTGTATATATATGTGTGTGTGTGTTTGTATATGTGTGTGTGTGTGTTTGTATAAATGTGTGTGTGTTTGTATATATATGTGTGTGTGTGTGTGTGTGTGTGTGTATTTTGTTGTGTCAATGAGCACAATAAATGTCAGAGATAATATCTGCTGGCTTTGTATTGATTATTTACTGAGCTATAAACGTCACTTTAAATGTTGTTTATTTGTATTGATCTGTCATAATGTCTAAGTACACCAACTTACTGTGTGTCCTAACTTGCCAAGTACACCAACTTACTGTGTGTCCTAACTTGCCAAGTGCGCTAACTTACTGAGTGTCCTAACTTGGTAAGTGCGCTAACTTACTGAGTGTCCTAACTTGCTAAGTGCGCTAACTTACTGAGTGTCCTAACTTGGTAAGTACGCTAACTTACTGAGTGTCCTAACTTGCTAAGTGCGCTAACTTACTGAGTGTCCTAACTTGCCAAGTACACCAACTTACTGTGTGTCCTAACTTGCCAAGTACACCAACTTACTGTGTGTCCTAACTTGCCAAGTGCGCTAACTTACTGAGTGTCCTAACTTGGTAAGTACGCTAACTTACTGAGTGTCCTAACTTGCCAAGTACACCAACTTACTGTGTGTCCTAACTTGCCAAGTACACTAACTTACTGAGTGTCCTAACTTAGTAAGTACGCTAACTTACTGTGTGTCCTAACTTGCCAAGTACACTAACTTACTGAGTGTCCTAACTTGCTAAGTGCGCTAACTTACTGAGTGTCCTAACTTGCTAAGTGCGCTAACTTACTGAGTGTCCTAACTTGCTAAGTATCCTGTAACTCACTAATACACGTGACTCAGAGCGATTAGGATTTCATCAAGTGAGGTCTGCTTTGGACCCATTTTGTTCTGTTGGACCCCGACCAGCACCTTTCTGTAAAAGCTTTATAATGTTCAACTGACTGGCCACACGACCCCTGAGCTCTGACCTCTGACCTCAGCCAGGACCACTAGTGAATGAGCTGAGCCCTCTGCTATACACATTCATGACGCTAACTAACTAGATAACAGTCCTACAGTACACACACCTTTGTCCTACATGCATAGCAGCGTTCTGTCAAAGTGTGCGGACGCGATACGTCTTCGACATTCGGCATTGTTCGAATCTAAAGTGTGTTTTAAAACGGTTGAGGTTCAGGTCAGAATCACCCCACGGTCATCCATACAGTGTTTGGTTGAATGCACCCAAAGCAGTTTACTAACTGACCAGAATATTTTAGTAGAACAATGTGTTCTGGTGGGTCTGCTTGCCTGGGTTCTTCATGGAGTCCGTTTCTTCGGGATGGTGGAGAAGTTTGATCAACTTCTTTTTTTCTAAGTTCTTGGTTTTTTTTTGTGCGATGTGCAGTTGAGATATTTCTACTCCAGTTCTCCTGGAAACAGCCGCTAGTTAGCTTCCTGTGTGTGTGTGTGTGTGTGTGTGTGTGTGTGTGTGTGTGTGTGTGTGTGTGTGTGTGTGTGTGTGTGTGTGTGTGTGTGTGTGTGTGTGTGTGTGTGTGTGTGTGTGTGTGTGTGTGTGTGTGTGTGTGTGTGTGTGTGTGTGTGTGATAACCGACCGCTCTGTGGAACTGAGTCAATGCTCTGGTCAACCTATAGGGGGCAGAGTTGAGCTGCTGTCCGCTGGGCACCTAAAGAAACAGACACACAGACACACAAACAGAGAGGGAGACAGACAGACAGACAGACAGACAAACCAAAAATACAAACCAAATCCACTGCGTTAGGATATTCTCACCAGAGAAATGATAGCTTGAAATAATGAAGCAAACAAAAAAGTAGTTTTCTAACGGATGCGCCTGTGGTTGGTCTATTTTAAGCCTCTGCAAATAGCTGAAGCAGTAAGTTCGTCTGGCAATTAAAATAAACATCTGCATATGAATATGTATGCAGTTCGTCAGTTAGAAAATTACTGCAGGCAGGTCAATTCTCAACAACACTTATAGTTATAAGCTACAGTACACAAAGGTACCTCAAACTAAAATGGCCTCAAAATGCTAACCTAAAAATGCAATGACTTTAACTTTCTATCACCATTGTGTTGGGGGTATTTATGTCCCCACACATTTACTTCTTTATTTGTATTTTGTAAGTTCTTGACGTTTTATATTTTGTGTAAGCCTACATGGCAGCAGGGAAAATAACGTCAGATCACGGAGCTACATTAGCAGCCTCGAAGACTTCAACCTCAGAAGGAGGTTTCTTCAAATCAACGCAGAAAACGTGCGCTGTTGTCGCTCTGCCTTCCAGCTCCGCTGACATTCAGCGCGCAGCGGCGGAGCGGCAGAGCGGCGGAGCGACAGCCCGTCGATAGCATGGATTATTCCGCTCCTCTGCCGCTGACGCTGCCTTTCCCGCCAGGAACAGAAATCGATGGGCGCGTTTTACTCTTCTTGTCGGACCAGACGTTTTTCGCCGGCCGGGTCTTTCTAGGTCGCCACGGGGGTCCGGGCGCTAGATGGAAGGAGGCGGGGGGAGTCTTTCTCCGGTATCTCCTCTCTCGGAGAGAGTTGACATTTCGTCTCCAACCCCCTGACATTTGGGCTCTTTCTCTCCCGGTGCCGTCGATTCAGTCAGTCTGAATCACACACCAATATAAACACACCGACACACATACTGTAGACATATATGTATACACACACACACACACACACACACACACACACACACACACACACACACACACACACACACACACAAACATTCACACACTTTATGAAAGCCAACATAGGACTATCAAACCACACTCACACATGCTACATCTATCATATATATTCACATACATACATACACATTTATATATATATATGTATACATATCTCACATTTACACACACACACACACACACACACACACACACACACACACACACACACACACACACACACACACACACACACACACACACACACACACAACACACAAAGTAATGGAATTGGGTTTGAATATATCTGAGCTGAGGAAGATGGTGGCCTGGCCTGTACACATCTTCATTGGTCGAATCTAGTTTAGTCATCACTCCTCCTCCTCCTCCTCCTCCTCCTCCTCCTCCTCCTCCTCCTCCTCCTCCTCCTCCTCCTCCTCCTCCTCCTCCTCCTCCTCCTCCTCCTCCGCTTCCTCTCTCCTCCTCCCTCTCCCCCCCGCCTCCTCCTCCCTCTCCCCCCCGCCTCCTCCTCCGCCTCCCCCTCATCTTCTTCCTCCCCCTCCTCTTCCTCCTGCTCTGATCCAGACCAATATTTACTAGTCTACTATTTAGTCATTTATTAGACACTGTTATCCAGCGACATAGACACTGAATTCAGATACATGTCATTAAGGAGCAGGTAGGGGTTAGACAGTACAGAGACAGGTCATTGAGGAGCAGGTAGGGGTTAGACAGTACAGAGACAGGTCATTAGGAGCAGGTAGGGGTTAGACAGTACAGAGACATGTCATTAAGGAGCAGGTAGGGGTTAGACAGTACAGAGACAGGTCATTAAGGAGCAGGTAGGGGTTAGACAGTACAGAGACAGGTCATTAAGGAGCAGGTAGGGGTTAGACAGTACAGAGACAGGTCATTAAGGAGCAGGTAGGGGTTAGACAGTACAGAGACAGGTCATTAATGATCAGGTAGGGGTTAGACAGTACAGAGACAGGTCATTAAGGAGCAGGTAGGGGTTAGACAGTACAGAGAAAGGTCATTAAGGAGCAGGTAGGGGTTAAACAGTACAGAGACAGGTCATTAAGGAGCAGGTAGAGAGGCTGATGCTGCGTCTGGGGCCGCACACAGGGACTTTAGACTGCCGGTTAGCCAAATTGCATTTGAAGTGACTCTCATATTAATAACAGCATGATGGTGGTGAAGTGATAGGGCTGGTGTGTGTGTGTGAGTGTGTGTTTTCTGTATGTGCCTGTGTGTGTGTGTGCCTGTGTGTGTGTATGTCTGTGTGTGTGTGTGTGTGTGTGTGTGTGCCACATGTTTGCCTGTGTGTGTTTTCTGTATGGGCCTGTGTGTGTGTGTGCCTGTGTGTGTGTATGTCTCTGTGTGTATGTGTGTGTGTGCGCGCGTGCGCACGTGTGCATGTGTATTTGTCTGTGTATGTGCCTGTGTGTGCGCGTGCGTGTGCCTGTGCCTGTGTGTGCGTGTGTGTGCGTGTGTGTGTGTGTGTGCGTGCGTGTGTGTGTGTATCACAGCACATACATAGGGCTGTGGTACACATGGAAAGTTGTAATGAATACACTCAGCCTGTGTAACGACTGGCCAATTAGCAGAGCCTGAGCTGAGGAAGCTCTCTGCTCCCCTTAAGGACTCCTTGAGGTTCAACTTTCTCCATATCTTACATTTTATCATATTGATTGTGTACTGATTGTATTATTCATTTGTCAATTTGATATAGGGGGAAAGCGCTGCGTCTCAAATGTAAAAGCACATGAAACGATCATATTCCTAACATGAGCTGAGATATCAGCGGCTTTTGAACTCATCTCAAGCCACTGTACTGCAGATGGTTGATTATAAATAAACCCTATTATATAATAGGCATTATTCAAATATTAGCAATTAATAGAATCCTTCACAGCGAGATTAGTTCACGTTGTTGAGGAATATATATAATATATTAATTGCTAATTTGAATATTAATGAGGTCATATTTTCTCAACGTCCCCGAGACCCTCTCTCTCTCTCTCTCTCTCTCTCTCTCTCTCTCTCTCTCTCTCTCTCTCTCTCTCTCTCTCTCTCTCTCTCTCTCTCTCTCTCTCTCTCTCTCTCTGTCTCTCCGTCTCTCTCTCTCTCTCTCTCTGTCTCTCTGTCTCTCCATCTCTCTTTGTTCCCTCACTCTCTACACACCTGGTCTATCTTTCCCCCTCTCTCTCTCTCTCTCTCTCCTCCACTCTCTCCTTTGAGAGCGAGAGATGCAGAGAGGAAGGATCCTCTGCATCTCTCGCTCTCTGTCCCCCTCCCACCCTCCCTCCCTCCCCCCACCCCACCCTCTCCCTCCCACCCTCTATCTCTGTAGTGGCGAATGAAAGCAGTGTGTATGTTTGTGCATGTGCACGCATGTGTGTGCATGTATGTGTGTGAATGAATGTGTGTGTGTGCATGCGTGCATGTGTGTGTGTGTGTGTGTGTGTGTGTGTGGCTCCTCTTTGATGTGTCTTCGATATTCACATGGAGATCTGCTCAGAACACCTCCACCAGCACACTCTGATCCTCACACAGAGAGGGGGGGGGGGGGGGGGGGGGAAGGAGCGGGAGAGAGAGGGAGCGGGGGAGAGAGGGAGAGAGGGAGTGGGGGAGAAAGATGGAGAGATATGTAGAGAGAGAGAGAGAGAGAGAGAGAGAGAGAGAGATGAACAGACGTGAGAGTAAGACAGCTTGTGTCGACTACTGTAATGAAGTACATTTCTCTTAGCAATTGCAATTCCACAGACAGCTGATACATGTAGATATCACCAGTATGCAAATATAACGTATTCTACATACATGTTCCCCTGGCCGCTGCCGCACAACGCCAAGGTCGCGCCAAGGTCGCGCCAAGGTCGCGCCAAGGTCAGACACTTTGGCTGAACACCTGCCATTTTCCCCACTGGATTGGATAATATAGCCATAAAATGATTTGTCTACGTGCAAATAAATCCCTTCTCTAAAGATTCACGGGTTCTCTTCTTCTACACATCTTTTCTGAGTGGCGGCGAATGAGCTCACCGTTGGCAGACATGGCTAATAGTTAGCATGACCACAAGCTAGCATCGCTAGGACCTTATGCTCCGGTCGCTGTACTCAGCATGTTGGAGGTACTGGGCCAGCCCCCTGCAGACTGGGATCACGTTATACGCTCTGTTAGC
>JACYXH010000810.1:575000-592500 GCA_026745465.1 Lota lota | reverse complement strand
AACCAGAATAAACTGGTATAGACCAATTTGAGTCGGTGTGAACCAGTATGAACCAGTATAAACCTGTATCAAACACTATGATCCAATATTAACCACTATTAACCGGTATAAATCACTATGTTCTAGAATGCAGCAGTCTGCCAGGCTGTGTTCTTGAGGGCGGCCATTTTGTTCCATTGTCCCAGCGGCAGCCTATCAGAGCAGGTGACGGTCGGACAGACGGACGAAGGCGGCGATGGTCGACTAAACACTCCTTTCAGTGGTACCAGTACCGGTTGTCCCCCAGGCGAACCCCAGAACACACACTGGTTTTACTGGGTTTATTTCTGTTTTTTGCATTTCTGTATCTCTGTTGCTCTCCCTTCTGCTCTCGCTTGTCTCCCTTTTCACGTTGACTCTCTCTCTCTCTCTCTCTCTCAAACTGTCTCTCTTTCTCCACGTCTCTCTCCCCGTGTTGGTTACTTTCTCTCAATAAAGTAAAAAAAAGCGCTTCCACGGCGAAGTAAAAAAAAAAAAAAAGTAGAACAAAACAAAGCAGTTACTCTTTTGTCTCTCTGTCTCTCTGTCTCGCATATTAACTAACTAAGCGTGTTTGTAGTGTCTGCTACCTCTAACCAGGTTCCAGGAAGAACAAAGAGAGATTGCTTGAACGAAAAACATCCGTCCACGTTGGAGGCATTAAAGGTGGAGTACAGCCGCAGATGCTACGTGCGCTATGAGATTAGCATGAGGCCTAAATGGACTCCGCCACCCAACATGGTTGACAAGGAGCACCACGCTACAGCCCTGCTACATGCTATGCTAATTTGTGCCAATCACTATACGCTATGCTAATTGCTATGCGCCGCGCCATTTGATATTTACAATGCTGATTGATACATGCAAAGCTTATCGCTATATGCTATGCTAATCTCCGTTCAGCCGCCGCCGCGCGGTATTCAAGCTAGGTGGCGCGTGTTCCGCGTCAGGGAGATTTATCTCCTTGCCGGTGAGGCGGCCCTTTTGTTTTTCCGTGAGCGCTCCCTCCTCGCCGTCCATCACGTCCGGGTGACATTTAGGAGCGGCACGCGGGCAGGTGGAGCTACGGCCCCCACCTGCACCACTAACCCCCCCCCCCCCCCCCCCGCCGCCCGCCACGGGTTTAATCAGCGCCCGCCGATAAATCCGCTATCGAGGGGACCGTCGCACGTTCTCACCCCCCCCCGGAAGGAACCTTCCGGAGGTAAAACAACGTTGCCGTGGTTACGGTAATATCTTCTAACCCCCGGGGTCGCACGTTGTGACAGAATAAACGGAGTCGCTCACGGGAGCAGCGCCGCGAAGGTTAGTGGTTTGAATCCCACCGGGGCCGTCACTGTGTACCGTGTACGGCAGAATCAAATCCGGGGAGATCCTGGGGAACGGATCTGAGGATTGGTTGGAACACAAGCTGGATGTTCACGACGCCATGTTGAGGTCCCGAGAGAACCTTTTCAGGCTCAGAACCCCTTGGTGGTTCTGCTTGGTTCTAGTTTGAAGAACATCTGGAAGGTTCTGCCCTGACGTTCAGTAGACACACACACACACACACACACACACACACACACACACACACACACACACACACACACACACACACACACACACACACACACACACAGCTTTCAAGGATTTTTTTTAAGGACAGAAGGATGCCTCAAGGTACTTAAAGATTCCTCCCGTCTGTTTAATAACATAAATGAAAGGTCCGAGACTCGCAGGAAGAGGCCCAGCGATGTTTCAGAGACATAAGCGACGCCACCTCGCTCTATATTTGTTGAACGGCGACGTCAGAGCCAAGCACGTGACTCGACAACTTTTTCCAAAAGACCAGCGGTCTGGACCTCGACCAAAATCCCGTCTCTCGTCCATCTTCAATGAGCGTGGCACCGTTCACCGCCTCCACGGAGAGTTTGGACAACGCCTGCTCAGACGCAGAACGCACGTCTTCTTTGCGTCGCGGCCTCGCAAACCGCCTGCAACTCGCAGAGAGACGCAAAGCAGGGGCTGAGCCACGGAGCCGCACGCAGTTTGAATGAAGAATTAGAAATCGCGAGCAGTCGCAAGCAATCACATTACAATTTAACGTGCGCTCAGCTCTGGTGTTTATTTATTTTTTTGAGCATTGAACACCAGCAAACGGTCAGCTAACGACCAACCAAATACAGAAAAACACTCAGAGCAGCCACTAACGTTATTAAAAAAGAGTTTCCGACAATCAGCGCCCTGAAGCGACAGGTGTGCCGGCGGCTAACGAGGGATTTGAACCTTTTAGTCGGATGAAGGTGGAACCGGGTCACGGAACAGAGGGACGGACCGCCGCTCTCCGCTCAGTGAAGGAAGCGCAGCGTCTTCCGCCAGGACAGAAATAGACCCGTTTTAATCAGTTTGGATGGGTGAGTGGCTTCAAACAAAAGGGCTGACGAATGCGACGGAGAACAATGGGGAAGAGTGACAGGCTGGGTGTTTAAGTCGCCGTCTGTTTGCCAGTTATTTGAATATAAATCGGCAGATGACCCGCTCCCTATGCAGATATAAAGGGCTCATTCTAAGGCAAGGGAAACATAAGGATTCTTTTTTGTTCAAGGGATTATACACTAATGGAAACATACTTATGAATATGCTGTTCTGTTTCTGCCAAGGCCGTTCTGCTGGATGCCACTCAATTCCACACACTGCACTTTTACAGAAACACACTTTGAGGAGATCTTGAGATGAGATGGTTGGACATTGATTGTAGAGTGGTTTGACTGCTGTTGGTTTGTGTTTCAGAGTCAGACTCCTTCAGCAGACATCCCATCAGCTCTTCCTGCCAAATAGGAGCCCCCTCTCTCTCTCTCTCCAGCTACTCTGGCAGAGGTTTGTCGATAGATCCAGATATAAAATCAATATGAGGTCATTACAGAGCAGCTGGAATGGGGAAATAGAGATGTGTGTTGTCTGTTGTGCCGTTGTCTTCGCCTCACTAATAAACACCAAAACAACAGTTTGTCTGACCTATGACCTTTAAACCTCCTCAAACTCGCTCCACGTTACATTTAGTCATTTTGACGTTTGTGCAGAGTAGCTTCAGGAATCGGAAAGACGCCATCACTAATTATTAGTGATCAGTGATTAATCGTTTTTCGTGCGTAATATTTACATGGCAGAGATGTTTCCAACTTTGTTGAGTTAATCTCAACAAAGCGTGTCACAACTTCTGCATCAAAGTTAATTCAAGGGCTAAAATTGAAACCGCGTACGGGCTAGGCATCGCAGGGACAGCAAGACGGCGCTATTTGCAACCATGGTTACACCTAATTAAAAGCAGGGAACCCAGGTCATACGCCCCCTGGACGCAGGGGACGGACTGAGCTCTACAAGACAGACGGACAGAGAGATAGATGGATGGGGCTTGGTCAGATCCACCATCATCTGGCAGCCCAAGGATCCCGTTAGCGAGACGGACTCCACAACCGTGCAAACTGGTACCCTACTCCCCCCCCCCCCCCCCCCCCCCCCCCCCCCGAACCAAAGACAGTGGCCCCGTCGGCCCCGTCGGCCCCGTCGGCCCCCCCCCCCCCCCCCCCCCCGAGACACAAACACACGGCCTAATGTGGGTCCTAATTGACTGTGACGTTCGATTTATCTCCGAACACAGCGGCAAGTGAGAGTAACGCCGGCGAGGGTGTGGGGGTGTGGGGGGGGGGGGGGGGGGGGGTAGTGGCGAGGCACGGCGCATGGGGGAGGGGGTGTAGGGGTTGGTGATGGGGGGGAGGGGGGAGGTCGTGGCGAGGCACGGCGCATGGGGGAGGGGGTGTAGGGGTTGGTGATGGGGGGAGGGGGTGTAGGGGTTGGTGATGGGGGGGTAGTGGCGAGGCATGGGGGAGGGGGTGTAGGGGTTGGTGATGGGGGGAGGGGGTGTAGGGGTTGGTGATGGGGGGAGGGGGTGTAGGGGTTGGTGATGGGGGGAGGGGGTGTAGGGCGTGGATGGGGGGAGGGGGTGTAGGGGTTGGTGATGGGGGGAGGGGGTGTAGGGGTTGGTGATGGGGGGGTAGTGGCGAGGCATGGGGGAGGGGGTGTAGGGGTTGGTGATGGGGGGAGGGGGTGTAGGGGTTGGTGATGGGGGGAGGGGGTGTAGGGGTTGGTGATGGGGGGAGGGGGTGTAGGGGTTGGTGATGGGGGGGGGGGGAGGTCGTGGCGAGAGGGGAACTGGTCGTTTGGAACAGCTGGAGCGATTACAGCGTGTCTCCTCCAGCCGCTCGCTGTAATTAATGACATTTTTAACGACGCCAAGCGCTTCAAATGGGGAGAAACGTTTAAGTGGAAATAATGTGAATTGTATTATGTCAAATATATATATATATATATATATATATATATATATATATATACGCAAGACATTTATCAAAAGGTTGTGAAAATAAGGATTTAGTAGACTTTGACAATGCTGTTTCTCCTCAATGAAAAATGTACATTTGAAATGCCTTATATATATACTATGTGTGTGTGTGTGTGTGTGTGTGTGTGTGTGTATATATATATATATAGACACACACACACACACACACACACACACACACACACACACACACACACACACACACACACACACACACACACACACACACACACACACACACACACACACACACACACACACACACACACACACACACACACACACACACACACACACACACACACACACACACACACACACACACACACACACACACACACACACACACACAGCAACGCAGTTCAAACGAGGTGTGGCAGCTGGAGCGTCCCGGCTGTAAGACGACATCATCAACATGTGCCAGAGAGAGGTCACTTGATTAGCTGTAACGGGAGGAAGCTTCCCTACCTGCGTTCTGTCCGATTAGCATCAGCATTTTAGCGGGCCTGTCTTGACCGCTAGCTTCAATATAAGGGACCGATGTGCGGAATAAAACCAGAGCAAGAAATGGCAAACACACAGCCACTAGTTAGCGCTACCATGGGCGGGTGAGTTGTGGTTGGTTAGTTGGTGGTTAGTGGACCGCTAAGCGGAAGTAGCGTAGCGTAGCAGCAGTGGACAAATGTTGAACTTGGACGTAAATCACGTCCGTTTCTAAGAATGTTTGACTGCCACTGGAGTGCTTGGCAAACATTTAAAACAACCCACACAGCATACTCAAGATGGCCTTCAATATTTAATAAGGGTCGGGGCATATCAGCAGACCTCAGCCGTGGATATAAATGTCACCGTCGAAGCAAGGAGGGAGCTCCGAGCATCAGCCAGGATCTGTAGCCTTTAGCTTCTGGTTAGCGGCGAAGCAATCCTTTTTTCTGTTACCTTAAAATAATACAGTGCGATACTTCGTTTTAGTCCGTTCCTTAGATGTACATAAGAGCCACTACTGTATTCAGACAAAAAGTCACCTCTTTACTACATAAGAGCCACTACTGTATTCAGACAAAAAGTCACCTCTTTACTACATAAGGGATGTTTTAACGTGTTTACACTCTCTGCCCTTTTCAGGCTCATGTTGTGATGTCACAAATCGAACCCCATATTGACCAATGATGTCACACAGTGCTGACTAGCTACTTGCCAGCGGCTAACACTGAATGCTACTGTCGTGGTGGATTTGCTATTGGGTTCATCTTTGTCTTGATTGCTAAATCGTGCTGACTTAGCATGAACCAACTTTCCCCCCAATATTTACCAAAGGACGCAAGTGAACATCAATGTGCATGACTGCACTGGTGTGTGTGTGTGGGTGTGTGTTTGTGTGTGTATTTGTGCGTGCGAGTTAAAGTGCACGGCCGCAGCAAGGCAGGCTGTGTACGTATCCAGTTTAGCATTCGGTCGTTTGTAATTTGCGTATTCATTGATCCTTGCCTGTCTGCGAGAGTGGACGGAGACTGCTAATTCTTTTCAGTGGTTATTGAGTCAAGTCACGTTTTTTAAGAAGCTGTTTCTTTTTATCTGTGTTTCTGTCACCGCCACCACCACCACCTCCACCTCCACCACCAGGTATGTTGCTCTAGGGCAAAGCCCAGCAGGTCCTTGGTTCAGGTGACACAGGTGAGCAATACCTGAGGGTCCCCACAGCTAATTAGCATCTTAAAGGCTGATTGATAGTGATTTCACTAAATGGAATCAACCAAATCACAATGTTATAACTGAGAAATTGCCAGCCAGCCCGTACCTCTCTTTGTTTACAAGAATCGTATTATAGACTGTATTCCAAAACCCCTCCCACTCACGCCACCCCTGGACGTCAGCCGAGTTAGGCTAGTTAGCGTCACACGTTTGCACACTGAGTTGGAATGGACAGAACGCTGTTATTGAGTTATTTGAGATTTTAAAGTCTCCTGCCTTCCAACTGGGAAGGGCTCAATCTTACAAATTGCGACGTTAACACTGTGGTACTCACAAATCAGACTTCAGATTAAAGGAGCAGTAAGCAATACTGCCGAGAAAGATTAAAAATGATCAAAAGACTCATAACAGTCCAGCAGCTACCTGTAAATCCAACGTTCTGTGTTTGGTTCCACGGCCTCTCTCTCTCTGCGTTTCTCTCATCTGTCTCGCTCTCCTGTCCCCCACTCTCCCCTGCTTTCCAACTGACATCGGCGTCAGTTGGAGAGTCGGCCATGTTTGGTCTGACAGCTAACACTAGCCACCACCGCGCACTTTAGCTCAGAAACACGGTTGGGTGAAATGTGAACATGGCAACATAAAATCAAGGCAATCTATTATTCAGTAAATCTATTTAAGTCAAAGCCAATGTTTTATTTTTTCCACGGTCAAAGAATAACATAGGCTCATTCTGAACAGTGGAATTTCTTGTGACCTGGCAACGAGCCAATTCACAGATAGCACTAGCAAGAAGATTTCAAATGACTATAAGAGTCTTGTCTTCAGCTGCTCTCCTGCTGAAGACAAGCTGAAGACAAGGTCCTCCAGAGGGTCTTGTCTTCAGCTGCTCTCCTGCTGAAGACAAGCTGAAGACAAGGTCCTCCAGAGGGTCTTGTCTCCAGCTGCTCTCCTGCTGAAGACAAGCTGAAGACAAGGTCATCCAGAGGGTCTTGTCTTCAGCAGGAGAGCAGCTGCCATAGCGGGCAGTGACGCAGCCAGAGGACGCTCTTGATGGCGCACCTGTACAGGTGAGTGAGGGGTTTGGCAGACATGCCCATTTTTGGCCGTTTTTACCGCCAATTTCTAGCCACGTTTATTTTGTTGCAGAGTTTCCGTTGATATTCATATATTATTATATATTCTAAATATATATATATACTTTTTTATTGAGCCCTTTCTGCGCAACACAGCAACACAAAGTGCGTAACAAATTAAACAAGAATATGAGGTTGAAACAAGTATCAGAATCAGAGATTTGTGCAGAGAGTACTCTGCTTCAGAGCTCTGAAAGACCATGGTTTGATTCCTCGGTGGTCGTAACCAGTCAACGTGGTTACGGTAGATGATTTCCCACTTGCTGGCAGAGAAAGCTAACTGGGGTGTGAAATTGATCTCAGTAATGCTAAAGCCTCAATCCAGTCCAAGGTCTCTTCCTGGCTGCGGGTGCCTTTAGCCTCCAGCTAGCCTCTTATCATGAACATATTGTTCACAGAACCTTGATAGAACTGATCAATAAACCGAAATATCAACCCCTGCATTCTGGGGGAATTTAGGAGATGTTGCATGGTTGGGCTGGTAGAGCGCACACACACACACACACACACACACACACACACACACACACACACACACACACACACACGAGAGATCCTGAGTGTTAACTAGGATGTGTTGGGAGGTGTTCAGGCGCTAAACTTTGAATAACAGACAGTTTCCGCTGCTAAAAATGAAACAAGGTGTGAGAACAGCACGCTTTCATCACGGGTCCTAGGAGCGATCTGAGACGCCGTCGTACACACTCAGTTGTGGAAGCGGAGAGAGAACAGTGTTTTTTTAGCAGGAAGACATTTCTTTTGGTCGTGTGTGTTTGTCCGGCAGTATGCGTCGGAGGAGTGCTCTTTTTGTACATCCAATCATCCTCTTTCCCTCCTCTTCTGAGAGTGCTTCATTGCATTTACAACGGGACTCATTTCTTTAACCCACAGCAGTAAAAGTCCCCTTTAGATGTTTACAATCAGAAAGTCATTCCATTCAATGCGTGCCAAAAAGTGCAGCAAAACATAGGTTTCTTAGTTATGCTTTTTCGTATTTATTAGTTATTTCTAGTAGTTATTTTTAACCAAAAATCGACTTCCTTTACAGCTTAACTTTTTGGTTTGCGATGGCAAGCTGTGGAAAGGGGCTGGCTCCACTTTCCACCAGTAGTACACCATTCCCCTACAGCTGCAGCTGGTCCCATAAACAGTGACCGTACCATCACCACACTGCTGGTCCCACTAACGTCGGCCGTACCATCACCACACAGCTGGTCCCACTAACGGTGACCGTACCATCACCACACAGCTGGTCCCACTAACGTCGGCCGTACCATCACCACACAGCTGGTCCCACTAACAGTGACCGTACCATCACCACACTGCTGGTCCCACTAACGTCGGCCGTACCATCACCACACAGCTGGTCCCACTAACGGTGACCGTACCATCACCACACAGCTGGTCCCACTAACAGTGACCGTACCATCACCACACAGCTGGTCCCACTAACAGTGACCGTACCATCACCACACAGCTGGTCCCACTAACGTCAGCCGTACCATCACCACACAGCTGGTCCCACTAACGCTGACCGTACCATCACCACACAGCTGGTCCCACTAACAGTGACCGTACCATCACCACACAGCTGGTCCCACTAACGTCGGCCGTACCATCACCACACAGCTGGTCCCACTAACAGTGACCGTACCATCACCACACTGCTGGTCCCACTAACAGTGACCGTACCATCACCACACAGCTGGTCCCACTAACAGTGACCGTACCATCACCACACAGCTGGTCCCACTAACAGTGACCGTACCATCACCACACAGCTGGTCCCACTAACAGTGACCGTACCATCACCACACAGCTGGTCCCACTAACAGTGACCGTACCATCACCACACAGCTGGTCCCACTAACGTCGGCCGTACCATCACCACACAGCTGGTCCCACTAACGGTACCGATGGTACGGCCGACGTTAGCCAACAACTAGTCAAACTAGGTCCAGCACACATCTCACAGAGTTCCTTAAATCTATTTTAGTACGCTTTGAAGCCAGTGGGAATTAGCATGCATGGCTAGGTCACAATGGAATTTGATGGGATTAGATTGGAGCAAAACTGAATCTACTTTAATTAAATATTACAATAAAATATTTGGTGAGATAACACATCATGGAGGAGTTTCTCATTTAGACTTTGTATTTTAATTATAAACCTAAATGAAACTTTATCGCTCGTGTTTAATGAAACAGCACAGAAGGTTTATCCGTCTAGTTATTTTCGTTATGAAAATGTTCCAAATGCAATCAAACTAATTACAGAGATGAGGAGAGGAGATGAGGAGAGGAGAGGAGATATGGGGAGGAGGTGAGGAGAGGAGATATGGCGAGGAGATGAGAGGAGAGGAGATATGGCGAGGAGATGAAGAGAGGAGATACGGGGAGGAGATGAGAGGAGAGGAGAGGAGACGAGGAGAGGAGATATGGAGGAAAAGCTCAGGCAGAAGAGAGGAAGGTCTTTGGAGAGGATGGGCGGTCGTCACTCCCTCAGTCTCTCAGATAAGCCGCCAACAAGCTCGTTTTCATCTGGGTTATTAGAGGGTTGTCTGTCTGTCCGGCGTGATGGAAGCAGTGCTTTTCCCGCGGTGGACCATGTAAAGAGATTCCCGGTAACTTGCCCTGAAGCCTCAACATGGCCGCCAAATGACCCCCTTTCTGCTCCCAGAATATTTGACTGTGAGGTCTGATCCAAGTGGAAGGTTATTTGGTGTCAGGGACTGGCTGGTAGGAGACACAGAGAGTTGATGAAAATGACTGATACTCCTTGTCTTCCACTGGTGGACACTGGGAGCTGCCCAGTACAACCACAGTCTTCTACTGGTGGACACTGGGAGCTGCCCAGTACAACCACAGTCCTCTACTGGTGGACACTGGGAGCTGCCCAGTACAACCACAGTCTTCCACTGGTGGACGCTGGGAGCTGCCCAGTACAACCACAGTCCTCTACTGGTGGACACTGGGAGCTGCCCAGTACAACCACAGTCCTCTACTGGTGGATACTGGGAGCTGCCCAGTACAACCACAGCCTATTTTGCAGGTAGATTGCACGGACATGAGCAGATGCACGCCTAGCGCATGCACACATGCACCTCAAACGTGTGTGTGGAAAAATCACGGGTCTAAACGCACTTTGTCAACAACAAACGCAAATACGCAAATGCAAATACACACACACGCACACACACGTCACACTGAAAACGAATAGCCCTCACACGAATGCCTGCACACACAGACATGTACTCAAGACATGTATGCGCACACACACACACACACACACACACACACACACACACACACACACACACACACACACACACTCCCCAGAGTGTGATGGCTGTGAACTAGTGTGACACCAGTTTGATCCTTATTTAACAGATTTAGCCTCTGGTCCAATCCCCTGGCTCGTTTCACACTTGAACGCTGCACTAAAGCCCAACCAATTGGATAACAGTATGGATCGTGACCTCTGAGCAGAGGTCCAGGCTGTGGAAACGGTATTTAATTCAAGGAACACATAACATGGATATCTGGGACTCTGCTGGCGGTTTATACATTATCCACCTAATCCATATCCCATAATTCATGTATATATGCAAACTTTGAGGCCCCTAGCGCTCTACAATCAGTGACTCACATTCACCTATTCACACACATTCACGTGTTCACACACACACACACACACACACACACACACACACACACACACACACACACACACACACACACACACACACACACACACACACACACATTTAAATAATTAAAGCATCCTTCTGTTAGTGCCTTTATGAGATGGAAGATGCATTTAGACCCTCAGCGATACCCCTTGACGCAGTCACAATGTCACACACGATGTGTGACAATATTTCCACACCGCTTTACATAACCTAATCTGTGTTCATACTTGACTGGAGAATGTTTTCCCTGTCGCCTGTTCCTCCGAGTGGGAGATGAGTCCGCTCTTGTCGCCTGTTTCTCCGAGTGGGAGATGAGTCCGCTCTTGTCGCCTGTTTCTCAGAGTGAGAGATGAGTCCGCTCTTGTCGCCTGTTCCTCTGAGTGAGAGATGAGTCCGCTCTTGTCGCCTGTTCCTCCGTGTGAGAGATGAGTCCGCTCTTGTCGCCTGTTTCTCCGAGTGGGAGATGAGTCCGCTCTTGTCGCCTGTTCCTCCGTGTGAGAGATGAGTCCGCTCTTGTCGCCTGTTCCTCCGTGTGAGAGATGAGTCCGCTCTTGTCGCCTGTTCCTCCGTGTGAGAGATGAGTCCGCTCTTGTCGCCTGTTCCTCCGTGTGAGAGATGAGTCCGCTCTTGTCGCCTGTTCCTCCGTGTGAGAGATGAGTCCGCTCTTGTCGCCTGTTTCTCCGAGTGGGAGATGAGTCCGCTCTTGTCGCCTGTTTCTCAGAGTGAGAGATGAGTCCGCTCTTGTCGCCTGTTCCTCTGAGTGAGAGATGAGTCCGCTCTTGTCGCCTGTTCCTCCGTGTGAGAGATGAGTCCGCTCTTGTCGCCTGTTCCTCCGTGTGAGAGATGAGTCCGCTCTTGTCGCCTGTTCCTCGGTGTGAGCGGTTGACTGGCTGTTGTCCCAGGGCAGGGTGCTGATGGCTCTGTGTGTGACTGACCACAGACCCATCCTGGACCGCTCGGTAGCGTGTGGTAAAGGGGGGATTCCTCCCGTTTGAACGGGAGGAACCGTCGCCCGGCCAGTTTGAAACCAGGCTGTCCGAGCAACGGTGACCGTTGTTGAAAAGGTTCTGGGAAGGACAGGGGCTCTACAGGAGCGAGATGGGAGACGGCCGTGGTCAAACGTTGAAAAAGCCCGCGCCACACTCAAGGCAGGCTGTAGAAACCAGCCTGGTTTCTACAGCCTTTTTTAGATGGAAGTAGCATACTATTTTATGGAGAATATCCCCCGCTTAACTTGATGTATTTTTGTAGTAATTAGTGATTTGGGGATTTACTTACCCTTTAGAGGCTGAATATATAACATTGATGCAGAGCACTTGTGAAAGACATGCTTCGAGTTCACCATCTCTCTGAGAGAGGATCTTTCAACAAGCAAGACATCTGTCTCTTCACCATCTCTTGTTTGTTCGGAGAAAGCCCGGGAGTGGGAGTGTGTGAGGATGGTGGCTGGTTGAAGCAGCCTCACCTGGCCCCGAGTCACACTGATTAGACTCTGAGGCTGGGTGCAGGCGGCACACCTGTTGTGCATTGACTAATCAATGTGCTTCACCGCACACACACACCCGGGGAGAGATCTCCTGCACGGCAACAGGGAGCACCGGGCCATGTATCATTATCGACAAGCCTTTACAATAAACCGGTTCCAACACCACCACCACCACCCTGCGTTCGTGTTATGGAGGAGCCCAGTAATAGCCACCTAGGTGGAGTGTTGCTCCAGTCACACCTAACACCTCCTAGTTGAACTCCTCTAGCAACGCACACACACACACACCTCCTGGTGTGTGTGTGTGTGTGTGTGTGTGTGTGTGTGTGTGTGTGTTCCCTCGCCAGCGTGCGTCTTGATTTGGGTTGAAAATGTGTTGATTTAACAATAGGTGTGTGTGCGTGTGTGTGTGCGTGCGTGCGTGCGTGTGTGTGCGTGTGTGTGTGTGCGTGTGTGTGTGTGTGTGGGGGGGGGGTAGGGGGGGGCGGCCACCTTGGTGGCGCGTTGCATGGACCTTGTTAATACACACACAGATGCAGCGAAGCAGTGGTTGGATGTCCAGGACAGACCTGCGATCTGAACGTGGTCTGATCTGATCTGGTCTGGTCTGGTCTGGTCGGATCTGGTCTGGTCTGATCTGGTCTGATCTGGTCTGATCTGGTCTGATCCTGAAGGACCAACGGTTCCAAACCCCATGGTTTCACCCTCCGTTCTTCTGGGCGCTAACTTCGGTCGCTGCCTGCCCTCCTCTCGGCCACCGTGGTGGGGGGGGGTGGGGGGGGGGGGGGGGGGGGACGGCACGGATTAGTCCTCACCGACGCCTCGCTGTCAACGGGCGCTACGAGTGCAGACCGTCGGGGGAACCCAGCCGCGGCCGCATCAATCCAGCCGCAGTTGGATTTCCTTTTTTTTCCCAGACTCGAAACCGCAGTTGGATTTGTCCCCCCCCCCCCCAGAAAAGTCTGGGGGGGGGGGGGGACAAAAGGGGCCGAGGATCGTCGAGGGAACGACTGTGACGGGTCGAGGGTGATCTCGGCGTGGGAGGCGTTGCTCCTGAGCGGGGGGAACCACGCCGGCCCCCGGGGGACCCCTTGAGATGACCGGTTCCAAAACAAAGTCCTGGTGAGTGAATGTTGTGCCTTTATGTCATTGAGGGTCTTTTTGTCCCAAAACAGGAACCGTAATCAAGCAGATTGTTATTTTTTGGGTATTTGAGGTAACATCTCCCCCCCCGCCATCCCCCCCCCCCCCCCCCCCCCCCCCCCCCCCCCTGCGTGGCAGCGTTGAGGCTGAGGCGTCCAATCACGTCGTCGCGTGACGTCACATGACGTGGCGTCAAAACGTTGTAATGGATGACAGTTCCATTCGAAGAGAGGGAGGAAAAAGTTCAAAAGTGAAAAGGGGTTGTCAAGACGGTTACAGCGCTGCCGTCCATCTCTGAGGCTGACATGTCCCCAGATGTCCCCAGATGTCCCCAGATGTCCCCAGATGTCCCCAGATGTCCCCAGATGTCCCCGTGGTGTGGCGATGGCTTAGTACAGTGCTGGGTGCTATGTTACGTCTTACAGCAGGGAAATGCAATCTTTAACCTTTAAAACGCGTGTGTAAGAGTTACACCACCAAAGAAAGATGTCCTCAGATGTAGTCCCTGGAACACGGGTGGGCTTTACGTCTGACTTATGTTTGAGTTTGTCCGACAAGAAAGAAACCCATCCCGATATTCTCAAACACTTACTGTATCTTTGCGTTTCTTCCTCCGTGTCCTTCCTTCGTCTCCGTGGGTTAGTTTATCTAGTTTATCTTGTTGCTTGGCTCTTCAAATGTAAACTAACCCGAGACACGGGTTAGTTTACATTTGAAGAGCCAAGCAACAAGATTGGTGTAACCGTGGAGTCACCAAAGACTCCTACAGAAATGTTAAAGACAGAGTCCATTGTGTTCTTCTGCTGAGGTCTGACCCCATTGGCTCGGCTGGGAGGCTGTAGAGGAAACGGCAATTACTGCAGTTGGAAAAAAGGACGTGAGGTATGTAGGAATAAAGGAAAGAGGGAGGAAGCAAGGAGAGTAGGTAAGGAGGTCTGGGGAACAAGAGAAGACGCTGTAGGTAAGAGCACATGAAGGGCTGATGAAGGTATGTGGTGCAGGAGGAATGGAGGACAAAGGGAGGCAGGGAGGTGGGGAGAAAGGAATGAAAGCAGGCGAGGAATTAAAGACGAGAGGGAGGAGGGGAATACGAAGGAGAGAAGGGAGGAAGGACGGGGGAGAGGAATTTACTGGAGGTGTTGTGGGGGTTTCAGTCCAACCATTTTCCTGGGAATCAGCATCGCTCCGGAGGAGAGAGAGGAGCGAGGGGGCAGTAAAAATAGACAGTGTAGCAATGAGTCAGCGCCTGCAGGAGGAGGTCTGCTCCTCTTCCTCCTCCACCCTCAGCTGAGGAGCAGGAGCTCGTCTCCTCCTCCTCCTCCTCCACCCTCAGCTGAGGAGAAGGAGCTTGTCTCCTGCCTCCTCTCACCTCCCCTCCCAGGGCTCCACAGGAGGTGCTCCTCTCACCTCCCCTCCCAGGGCTCCACGCGTAGAATATCGCCTCCTTCTTTGGACGTCAAAGAGAAGCTGCTCCTCCTCTCCCGCGCCTCAGAGGAGAAATGCACCTCCTCTCTCAGTCCTTCAGAGACAGGTTCTCCACCCCTTGTGCAAACATTCAGGAGGAGAACCCCACAACTCCTTAATCACCTCATCACCCGAGGAGGTGCTCGTCTGCTCCTCTCTCAGACCTCCAGGAGGAGAGCCTCGCTTCCTGATCTAGAGGAGCAATGTGACAAGAGGAGAACGTCACCCTCTCTCCCAAACGACCACACCTCCTTTCTCAGACCGTCCACAGGAGAAACAAACCTCACCTCCTCTTGCACGTCCTCCACCTCCTCCTCCCGTGACTGTATGTCACGAGAGTATGTACAAACACTGGCATCCATGAGGATAGCCCTGTGTGTGTGTGTGTGTGTGTGTGTGTGGTGTGTGTGTGTTTGTGTGTGTGTGTTTGTGTGTGGTGTGTGTGTGTTGGTGTGTGGTGTGTGGTGTGTGTGTGTTTGTGTGTGTGTGTGTGTGTGTGTTTGTGTGTGGGTGTGAGGGCCTGCGTGCTTAAAGTGAGTCATCTCTAGACTCCCCCAATCTCTCTCTCCCCCATCCCCCTGTCTCTGTCGCTGTCTCTCGAACACACACACACACACACACCACACACCACACACCAACACACATACACCACACACAAACACACACACACACCACCCACAAACATGCACACACACGCACACACACACGCACACACACACGCACACACACACACACACACACACACACACACACGCACACACACCACACACACACACACCACACACAAACACACACACACCACACACAAACACACACACACACCACATAAACACACACACACACACACCACACACACACACACATCACACACAAACACACACACACCACACACAAACACACACACACAATCGCACACACACACACACACACGCACACACGCACACACCACACTCCCCTCTATCTGAGATGGTTCAGACGATAAGTAGGACTTTAACGGTGTATAGAAACGACATGCAGTTAGTTTAATAAGAACAGATTTATTTCAAACGGCTACGGTTGGAATCAACACACACACACACACACACACACACCACACACACACACCATACACACAACCACACACACACATCCCCTCCTCCTACGCGAGGATTTATACATTTTGATATCCACACACCAGGGAACGGCAACAGAATTATCCCGTGAAATTGTCACTCTAGTCTCACTTAATTTGTACCACCCCGTCCCTCCCTTTCATACGCACGCACACGCGCGCGCGCACACACACACGCCTGTTTTGCTCTTTATTTCCTCGCGTTAATCCTTTCCGCTCGCCTCGTGCTGCACTGTCTCTTGTTCCACAGACGAGAGAGAGAGAGAGAGAGAGAGAGAGAGAGAGAGAGAGAGAGAGAGAGAGAGAGAGAGAGAGAGAGAGAGAGAGAGAGAGAGAGAGAGAGAGAGAGAGAGAGAGAGAGAGAGAGAGAGAGAGAGAGATGCACGACATGAGGAGATAGTATGCAGCGACGGGGAGGAAGTGAGACAAAAAGAAAAAATAGATAAGGAGGGAGAGATGGACACAGAGAGAGAGAGACACACACACACACACACACACACAGAGACACATACACAGAGACACATACACACAGAGACACACACATACAGAGACACACACACACACACACATAGAGACACAAACACACACAGACACACACACACACACACACACGCGCGCGCGCCACATGCAGAGGTTGCTCTGACGTCAAGCGGAGCCATCTGACTCGCGCGCTCCTCTGCCGACCAGCAGCATCGCGCGCTGCCAATCTATTCCACGCGCTACACACATAAAAACAACGCCTGTACTGCGCGAGGGGACGGACTGGAGAGAGTCGACTAGAACCGGGGAGGACGTTGTCTCGTGCAACACACGTTCGGGACTGTTTTGGTTTTCAGTAGACATTCGTCGTAAATACGCGGGGAAACCTTGACACATCGCGATCGTGGGATTTCTGAGCGATGGTGACTTCGGAGTAAATGGAGTAAAAACACGCGACAGCTGTTATTTGTTGAGCTGCAGTCGCGTGGCCCTTTCCCCGTGACCCGACGTCCCGCCGTTCAACAGCTTGCCACGCGGGTGCTGCAGTCAAGCACGAGCCAGCGTGTTATGAAGAGGCATGAGGAGAGGGGCGGTCGGCACACTGAGGGTCTCGCGCACTTGACGGTGATCCTCGAGATGTGATGCCGAGACAGCGCGAGCGCGGCGGACCAAGTGTTTGACGACTTGGGGAATTTCTTCAAGACCCACGCGTTGTTTTTAAGGAATCTAAGAGGAGGATTCGTCCGAGCTGCCACTGACTAACACCGCCAGTTGAGACGTCTTCGTGGGAATCAATAAAACGAAACCAGGACGCACCAAAAACGAGTTGCAACGTTAACGGAATCGGCTGCGTTAACGACGCACGAGCCAGTATTGGCTAAACAAAACGCACTTTATTGAA
>JACYXH010000810.1:545000-570000 GCA_026745465.1 Lota lota | reverse complement strand
ACACACACACACACACACACACACATACAAACACACACACGTTCACCCTCCCCCCTACACACACACTCACGTTCACACTCCCCCTACACACAGACATTCCCCCTCCCTCCCCCCCCCCCCACACACACACATTCACCCCCCCCCCCCCCCACACACTCACGTTCACACCCCCCCCACACACACACACATTCCCCCTCCGTCCCCCCCCACACACACATACACATTCACCCCCCCCACACACACACTCACCCCCCCCCTCCCCCACACACACACGTTCACCCCCCCCCCCCACACACACACATTCCCCCTCCGTCCCCCCCCCCCACACACACATACACATTCACCCCCCCACACACCACACATTCACCCCCCCCTCACACACACACACATTCACCCCCCCCCTCCCACACACACACACATTCACCCCCCCCCCCCACACACACACACATTCACCCCCCCCCTCCCCCACACCACACACGTTCACCCCCCCCCCCCTTCCCGCCCCCCCGCCCTCCTCAGAGAGTCCCACACAGAGCTTCCTGGCTGAAGGTCAGAGCGGCCTGCCTGCAGAGAGATAGTGGAGCCGCACTGGGAATTAACGGCCGACAGTCTGGGCTCTCAGCTTATCTAATGGAATGGTGTTTGGAGCGTTCCACCTGAATGACGGCTCAGGCTGCTTCTATTTACACCCCCCCCCCCCCCCCACGCCCCCCCCCCCCCCACGCCCCCACCTCGCTTCAAACGCCCGGCGAGATTCCTTTCTTGTTCGCCGGCGGTGGCGGCGCCCGTTTATTCATTTATTCCGTTTCCTCTTCCTGTTGTGTTGGTTCACATGTTGGGGGGGGGGGGGCGTAGACGTCGCAGACAAACCCACGCTCGGCGCCCAGGGAACTCCCAGAATCCCCGGCGCTCGCTCGGCGCTGGCCGCTTATCACTCGGCCCCCTCCGTCGCAACATGGCCGACGGTGAACCCGGAGTAAAAGAGGTCTCTGGTTTAGACTCTTCCCTCGCCGACTTGGCGTCGACGTCAGGCTTGTCTCAACCTTTCTGTCTCTCTTCAGCGAACCAGTGCGCGAGCGAGGGAGCTGCGGGCGAACCGCGAGCTCGTCCAAACGCCCGTCTTGGAGCCCACGCCCACGCCGGCACGCCCTCCCCTTTCACCCTTCGCACGCCCGCCGCCCCGCGTGCACGCGACAGCAGCTAGCATCACAACACACGAGCACACGGCGTGAACGTAGCGCAGCTTGGCGTCTGTCTCGGGCGCGTCTGTCCCCACAGGGGCCCGACGTCCCTCTGTCCCCCACAGGGGCCCGACGTCCCTCTGTCCCCCACAGGGGCCCGACGTCCCTCTGTCCCCCACAGGGGCCCGACGTCCCTCTGTCCCCCACAGGGGCCCGACGTCCCTCTGTCCCCCACAGGGGCCCGACGTCCCTCTGTCCCCACAGGGGCCCGACGTCCCTCTGTCCCCCACAGGGGCCGGCTGCTTTGGGCTTCGCTCACAGAAGATCACACGCCTGTTACTTCTAACACGCCAGTTGCTCTGCGCTCGCCAGTGTGGTCCTCGGGGGGGGGGGGGGGGGGGGGGGGGGGGGTGATATGTCAGATGATATGTCTGGGTGCAGGCAGCGCGGGGGGTGGGTGCAGGCAGCGCGGGTGGGGGGGTGCAGGATCGTTCATGTCGGAGGCAGAAGATTGTGCGGCTGGGGAAGGAGTGGGAGGGTGGAGGAGGAAGGGATCCCACTTTACCAGCCGTTTAAAAATATCTCCCTCTCCTCCTCCACCTCCTCTTCCTCCTCCTTTTCTTCCTCATCCTCCTCCTTTTTTTCTTCCTCCTCCCCGCCCTCCTTCCTCTTCTTCCTTCTCAGCATAACAAGTGTTTTTTCAGAGTGCTCCGACGTTGCTACAATTCTACGATCAGAAATAGCTTTGTTTTTATCACATAATGTGCATGGATATATTTCAAATAAAGAACAATTGTCAACGTTAACACAAAGAAAGTAGGAATTCTGTCCATTCGGCTTGTGTATGTAGCAGCTCTTCAGTGAGCTCCTAGATGTGGGAATCTTCCAGAACGTTGAGAATATTCTTAAATATCTTAAGAATATTCTCAACGTTCCAAGGCCGTTCTTAAATTGTTAGAACTAGGATTGAAAGCGTCTCAGCCTTCTAGAATCGTCTTGGAAGATCCTACAGAGCCATCCTCACTCGCACACTCCTGTTACGAGTGAACCCTTGTTTTGCTCCAAATCGAAGACATCGCATCACGGACAAGGGTAGCCAGCTCTCCTCCTTCCCTCCGCTGTGCCCCCGGCTACCAATCCTATCTTTTGACCAGATTTAGAAATGTAAAACAATAAGAATCGAACGGACAGGAAGCTGTTCTCGGCTCCCCTCCATTTTGTCTTTGACTACCTGGGGTCCTGTTTCAGTGTGTGAAGCTCTGAACATAAACAGATTGGGCTGTGGTGGAGGTGTGTCTGTAGAGAGAGGTGGTGGAGGTGTGTCTGTAGAGAGAGGTGGTGGAGGTGTGTCTGTAGAGAGGTGGTGGAGGTGTGTCTGTAGAGAGAGGTGGTGGAGGTGTGTCTGTAGAGAGAGGTGGTGGAGGTGTGTCTGTAGAGAGGTGGTGGAGGTGTGTCTGTAGAGAGAGGTGGTGGAGGTGTGTCTGTAGAGAGGTGGTGGAGGTGTGTCTGTAGAGAGAGGTGGTGGAGGTGTGTCTGTAGAGAGAGGTGGAGGAGGTGTGTCTGTAGAGAGAGGTGGCGGAGGTGTGTCTGTAGAGAGAGGTGGTGGAGGTGTGTCTGTAGAGAGAGGTGGTGGAGGAGGTGTGTCTGTAGAGAGGTGTGGTGGAGGAGGTGTGTCTGTAGAGAGAGGTGGTGGAGGAGGTGTGTCTGTAGAGAGGTGTGGTGGAGGAGGTGTGTCTGTAGAGAGGTGTGGTGGAGGAGGTGTGTCTGTAGAGAGGTGGTGGAGGTGTGTCTGTAGAGAGAGGTGGTGGAGGTGTGTCTGTAGAGAGAGGTGGTGGAGGAGGTGTGTCTGTAGAGAGAGGTGGTGGAGGAGGTGTGTCTGTAGAGAGAGGTGGTGGAGGTGGTGTGTCTGTAGAGAGAGGTGGCGGAGGTGTGTCTGTAGAGAGAGGTGGTGGAGGTGTGTCTGTAGAGAGAGGTGGTGGAGGAGGTGTGTCTGTAGAGAGGTGTGGTGGAGGAGGTGTGTCTGTAGAGAGAGGTGGTGGAGGAGGTGTGTCTGTAGAGAGGTGTGGTGGAGGAGGTGTGTCTGTAGAGAGGTGTGGTGGAGGAGGTGTGTCTGTAGAGAGGTGGTGGAGGTGTGTCTGTAGAGAGAGGTGGTGGAGGTGTGTCTGTAGAGAGAGGTGGTGGAGGTGTGTCTGTAGAGAGGTGGTGGAGGTGTGTCTGTAGAGAGGTGGTGGAGGTGTGTCTGTAGAGAGAGGTGGTGGAGGTGTGTCTGTAGAGAGAGGTGGTGGAGGTGTGTCTGTAGAGAGAGGTGGTGGAGGTGTGTCTGTAGAGAGGTGGTGGAGGTGTGTCTGTAGAGAGGTGTGGTGGAGGAGGTGTGTCTGTAGAGAGGTGGTGGAGGTGTGTCTGTAGAGAGAGGTGGTGGAGGTGTGTCTGTAGAGAGAGGTGGTGGAGGTGTGTCTGTAGAGAGGTGGTGGAGGTGTGTCTGTAGAGAGGTGTGGTGGAGGAGGTGTGTCTGTAGAGAGAGGTGGTGGAGGAGGTGTGTCTGTAGAGAGAGGTGGTGGAGGAGGTGTGTCTGTAGAGAGAGGTGGTGGAGGAGGTGTGTCTGTAGAGAGAGGTGGTGGAGGAGGTGTGTCTGTAGAGAGGTGTGGTGGAGGAGGTGTGTCTGTAGAGAGAGGTGGTGGAGGAGGTGTGTCTGTAGAGAGAGGTGGTGGAGGAGGTGTGTCTGTAGAGAGGTGTGGTGGAGGAGGTGTGTCTGTAGAGAGGTGTGGTGGAGGAGGTGTGTCTGTAGAGAGGTGTGGTGGAGGAGGTGTGTCTGTAGAGAGGTGTGGTGGAGGAGGTGTGTCTGTAGAGAGAGGTGGTGGAGGAGGTGTGTCTGTAGAGAGGTGTGGTGGAGGAGGTGTGTCTGTAGAGAGAGGTGGTGGAGGAGGTGTGTCTGTAGAGAGGTGTGGTGGAGGAGGTGTGTCTGTAGAGAGGTGTGGTGGAGGAGGTGTGTCTGTAGAGAGAGGTGGTGGAGGAGGTGTGTCTGTAGAGAGGTGTGGTGGAGGAGGTGTGTCTGTAGAGAGGTGTGGTGGAGGAGGTGTGTCTGTAGAGAGGTGTGGTGGAGGAGGTGTGTCTGTAGAGAGAGGTGGTGGAGGAGGTGTGTCTGTAGAGAGAGGTGGTGGAGGTGTGTCTGGATGTGTGCTGAACAGTCCAGGGCTTGGGGAGACTCGATGTAACATGTGTGGTGGTGTTACACATCCTGGCCTGAGATGTCGCTACTGTAGACGCTTAATGTCTCTCTCTCTCTCTCTCTCTCTCTCTCTCTCTCTCTCTCTCTCTCTCTCTCTCTCTCTCTCTCTCTCTCTCTCTCTCTCTCTCTCTCTGTCTCTGTCTCTCCTCTCTCTCGCTGTCTCTCTCTCTCTCTCTCTCTCTTCTCTCTCTGTCTCTCTCTCTCTCTCCCTGGGTGTTTTGGTGTGTTTTATGTCCTGATATAAATCTGTCTGGTCTCGTTTTACAGCGAGGTCTTATTCTGTCTAATGGAGCAGCAGGATACATACATCTATCTCTCACCCTCTGGTGTGTGTGTGTGTGTGTCTGAACCACAGAAGAAAGCAAATCAATGGGATTGTTTCCTTATTTGTGAGTGTGTCTGTATGTGTCTATATCTGTGATTGAGTGTTTGAGTGTGTGTGTGTGTGTGTCTTTATCTGTGTGTGTGTGTCTATTTATGTATGTGTGTGTGAGTGTGTGTCTATGTATGTGTGTGTGTGTCTATGTATGTGTGTGTGTGTCTATGTATGTGTGTGTGTGTGTGTGTGTGTCTATGTATGTGTGTGTGTGTCTATGTATGTGTGTGTGTGTCTATGTATGTGTGTGTGTGTGTGTGTGTGTCTATGTATGTATGTGTGTGTGTGTGTGTGTGTCTATGTATGTGTGTGTGTGTGTGTGTGTGTCTATGTATGTATGTGTGTGTGTGTGTGTCTATGTATGTGTGTGTGTGTGTGTGTGTCTATGTATGTGTGTGGGTAACTCGTATGTCATTAGCGTGACAGCAGATGTTCTGGTGGTAAGTGAGCGTTGATGGCATCGTACGGTATTCTAATCTGTAATGTAGCGTAATGTAATCCGTGGAGGACAGGGTAGTGGCTGATACAGAGCCACGCTCTGCGTGCTAACAAGATGGCTGCTTACACCCTCATTGATCTGTGAACTCAGATTGCCTTCGATTCATTCACATTCTGAGAGCGCGTGCGCGTCCGTTTGACCTCGAAGGTTAGCTGCTTTTAGGATTCTTTAGCTTCTCTCGCCAGCTGCTGGCTGACCGGACCCTTCCTGAAGCACCCGTCTTTATTAGCAGGCTGAAAACACTCCGTCTTTCAGACAGCTCGGCTAGCGCTACATCTCTGATCCGTCGGAGTGATTGATGCTAACAAACCCGCTAATCAAACAATGTTAGCACCCCTTGGTCACAGTATGCTCCAGCCTACCAAAGGCGTTGCTAAGATCGTTGTGGCGCGGCGTCATCTCGCTTAGAGGAAACTGCCAACAAAGACAAACAGAAAGACACTGCAAATCCTGTTTGGTAGGAGAAACGCGCAGGAATTCACTTGTGCTTCAACGCGTGTTGTCTAAAGCCTGCGCAGAGCCCCTGGGCGAAGCTACTCTTTACTCGCTCAGTGTGAACAGGCCTTCAAAGTAAATTGCAGAACCTCGTTAGAGGTCGTGACCTATTGCCCTGTGTGGACCTCCTCCCGGTCAATGTTTAATGGAGACCTCTTACCCCCCTGGGGCTCCTAGGTCAGTGTTACGGGGTCTTCTGGGAACCGACCTATCGATCCACCTCTCTGAGGGGCCGTGGATTGACTTTACCCCCCGGCCCGGCGCCAGGATCTGTGTGTGAGTTCTGACCGCTGGGTCGGTGTTGGGCTGGAGGGGCAGGGGGGGGGGGGGTCCCATGAGGGAGGGGGTGGGGGTGGGGGGGTGGGGGGGGTCTGCTGGTATGGATCCAGGACTGGGGTCACTGACATGGATCTGTCTGAGTCCTTCTGTCCCTCCATCCTTCATCCCTCCGTCCATCCACCCTTCATCCATCTGTCCCTCTACCCTCCACCCTTCATCCATCTGTCCCTCTACCCTCCACCCTCCACCCTTCATCCTTCTGTCCCTCCACTCTTCATCCCTCTGTCCATCCACCCTTCATCCATCTGTCCTTTCACCCTCCACCCTTCATCCATCTGTCCCTCTACCCTCCACCCTTCATCCATCTGTCCCTCTACCCTCCACCCTCCACCCTTCATCCTTCTGTCCCTCCACTCTTCATCCCTCTGTCCATCCACCCTTCATCCATCTGTCCTTTCACCCTCCACCCTTCATCCTTCTGTCCCTTCACCCTTCATCCATCTGTCCCTCCACCCTCCTCCCTTCATCCTTCTGTCCCTCCACCCTTCATCCATCTGTCCCTCCACCTATCCTTTCCAGCATCCACCTTTCCATCCCTCCATCCCTGGATCCATCCACTCCTCCACAGTATCATCCACCCATCCCTCCAGCCATCTCTTCCATCCAGCATCTCTCCATCTCTCCACCTCCCCTCCATTCCTCCCATCGCTATCCTAGAGCGAGACGCCCCCTAACCCCACCTGCTCCTTCATGACTTAATGTCATACTTAGCACTACTAATACATGTCTCTGAGTTCACTGTGAGTCAGGATGAAGTGTCCGGAGCATGAATGAATAGCACAGAAGACTAGGAGGTTCTTCTCTCTGAGTTCACTGTGAGTCAGGATGAAGTGTCCGGAGCATGAATGAATAGCACAGAAGACTAGGAGGTTCTTCTCTCTGAGTTCACTGTGAGTCAGGATGAAGTGTCCGGAGCATGAATGAATAGCACAGAAGACTAGGAGGTTCTTCTCTCGGGGCTCCAGAGTGGTGGGTTCTGGTCCTGTGCGGTTGCCCACAGCAGCTCATCCCCTCCAGTCGGATCCGGGGAACATATTGAGTGAGCTTCCAGGCTTACAGTGGGAGAGTGATTTTCAGCTTACTCTTCAAATTGAAGATGATTTCAGACGGGATTAGCTCCCAGGGATAATCTATCCATGGTGGCGATGCGCCAGCCACCACCTAATAGCTCTCCCCCCTCCTCCCTCCTCCCTCCTATCTCCCTCCTACCTCTCCCTACTTTCAGGCCCTCCCTCCGACCTCCCTCCTACCTCCCCCACCTCCCTCCAACCTCACCCACCCTTCTTGAGGGGCCTGATGGATCGTCCCTCATCAACCTTCACTCAGGTTTGAGGAATAATAGGGTCATCCCTTTTTCGTTAAAGAAAATGGCTGAAGTGTTTCCCCTTGAGCTCTAGTGGAGAGAGGATGAATGAATTATAACGTGTTGAAGACAAGTGAACAAATCTTCTCCGTGGATTAATGGATGTTAGGCGATCAGAAGCAAGACTTGAGAGTTAAATTCTGCATTTGAGCGGCTTGCTGGAAAAGGAAATATACGATTTGTTTGGCTCTGTCTGGCACAGTCCTTCCTGTTGGCTCCGTTTCAATTCCGGCACTGCCAGCGGACCAATGAGAGGCCGGGTTGAGACGGGCGTGTGCTGGCTTGTGGAGAGGGGAGGGCTTTTTGGCAGAGGCGGTGTTGGGCAACGAGCTTTCATTCATTCATTAAATTCATTCCCAAGAGACCTCCTCCAACCTGTGGAGAACTGACATACATGGTGCAGCAACTAACAGTACTACCATAGTACCAGAGTACTACCATAGTACCAGACTACTACCATAGTACCAGAGTACTACCATAGTACCAGAGTACTACCATAGTACCAGAGTACTACCATAGTACCAAAGTACTACCATAGTACCAGAGTACTACCATAGTACCAAAGTACTACAACAGTACAACAGAACTACCATAGTACCACAGAACTACCATAGTACCAGAGTACTACCATAGTACCAGAGTACTACCATAGTACCAAAGTACTACCATAGTACCAGAGTACTACCATAGTACCACAGAACTACATAATTAAGTTGAATCAAAAATACGTTATAATTACTTTATTTTCAAACACGTTCAATTTAGTTGACTATGCAGCAGAGGCTTTTATCCAAAGTGACTTACCCTGCATTCAGACGCGTGTCATGAAGGAGCAGGCAGGGGTCAGGGGTCAGGGGTCAGGGGCGTCTTGCTCAAGGATGCCTATAATGCCCATGATGGTGGACTCATAAATCCTGTTGCTCGGTGTGTGTCGCTGAGCGTCCTCTGAGAGACGCCGGGCCTTGCAGAGGAGTGCCGATGTGTCTGGTCTGGATGTATAAGGGGGCCAGGAACGCGTGGGAATGAAGTCGACTCTCCTACCGATGTTCGACCTTCTCCGGGGGGGTTTCATCCGGCCCCCGCTCTTCTTACCGTCTCTCCTCCCCCCTTCGACCCTTGGGTGACCCGAGCGACCGTTCCGTGATGCGATGCGATTCAGCGCCCGCCCTCCTCAGTCAGGGAACGGCGTCCTGTCAAACGCAACGCAGGAGGACGCCGAGCATGGGGTCGCGTTAGCGGTTCCCCCAGGCCGCCGGGAGACTTCCTTAGATGGCGAGCTCTCCTGAAGGCAAATGTCAACGCTTCCCACGATGCTGGAAAGCATGACGCTAAGGGGTCAGAGGTCGTCGGCCGTGATGCTCCGTGTCGGAAAACAGCTCTGTTAAAAAGTCGGTAAACAGAGAGGCAGTTGTTTCTTTTTTTGTTTGTTGTTGTTGTCATGAGACGCAGAATGTCTCCGCTAGAGACAGACGGCAGAAGATGTGTTTAAACCTAAAGCACAAGGACGAGACATTTTTATACAAAGCCTTTCTTTTACCCTGCGTGGGCTTGGATTCTTTTCAGCAGTGCCCTGCTAAACGCGCTCGCACGCTACGTACGCTCGCACGCTACGTACGCTCGCACGCTACGTACGCTCGCACGCTACGTACGCTCGCACGCTACGTACGCTCGCACGCTAGGTTAGAACAGGTAGGTTAGAACAGGTAGGTTAGACCAGGTAGGTTAGAGCAGATAGGTTTAGAGCAGATAGGTTACAGCAGGTAGGTTAGAGCAGGTAGGTTAGAGCAGGTAGGTTAGAGCAGGTAGGTTAGAGCAGGTAGGTTAGAACAGGTAGGTTAGAGCAGGTAGGTTAGAGCAGATAGGTTACAGCAGGTAGGTTAGAGCAGGTAGGTTAGAGCAGGTAGGTTAGAGCAGGTAGGTTAGAGCAGGTAGGAAAGGTGGAGATTTGTACCTCCACGTTGTGTAACACCACCCTCGGTGTGTCCGTGGGATGAGTCCAGGGCTCCAAGGTCACGCAAGGTTGAGTTCCTTGTGAGTTTCAATGGAGCGGAATAAACGTCATTATTCTGAAATGAGACTGATCACCACAATCCTCTCACCAGCAGATAACACGAGATAAGATGGAGCCCATGGATGCATGACTTCCATCATTTAAAGGTAGAGATTTAAAGGGACGTACAGTGGACTGGTCCATGTACAGGTGCGCAGTAGAGAATACGTAAAGGTGGACTGAAACCTCATGTCCATGTACAGGTACGCAGGAGAGAATACGTAAAGGTGGACTGAAACCTCATGTTGTCCATGTACAGGTACGCAGGAGAGAATACGTGAAGGGGGACTTTAAACGTTGGGGGGTGAGAATGAAACAACTGAAATACTGCTCCACTCTCTCCTACCCCCTCATTATCTAATATCTGCTCGTTATGCTGCACTTCACCACGTCCTTAGTGAGAGGAAAATACCAATAATAGGCCAATTATAATATTAGCAATCGTCATTGACCTGGATGGATTGAGACGCCTGTGGCCACACAGATAAACAACAAGCCAATAACGTAATCTCCCTGGCGTCGGGTCGAAACAGAAATACGATCAGCTCCGAGAATGAGCTGCCGTTGTTTGTTGTTGTGGCTTCTATTGACCTGGAGGGATGGCGTGCTGGCCCGGACCTCTCGCTAAAACCCTCCATGTCATCGCTGGGGGTCCTTTCTCTGGCGAAAGACTGTTCGTTCAGTCTTCTGAACAGAGTTTGCATCCGAACAGAGAGGTGGGGAGGGAGGGGCGAGGGCGAGGGAGGGGCGAGGGAGGCGAGGGAGGGGCGAGGGAGCAGGAGAGGGTGAGGGAGGGGGGAGGGAGGGGAAGAGGGGGGAAAGGGGGAGAAAGAGGGGAGAGGGGGGGAGAAAGAGGGGGAGAGGGGATGGGGGAGGGGGGAAAGGGGAAAGGGGGAAAGGGGGAGGAAGAATTCCCGTTCAGAAGAACGGGAATTCCTTTGTCCCAAAATAAAAGCCGACAGCGTAAAAGAAACCAGCCTCGGCTTTTCAAGCGAGCGATAACGGAAACACGCCACGTTATCCTCGCTGACCCACGTCTCCGACCCAGGTTGAGCAGAGGCACACCCCAGGGCCCGCGGTCCCCTGGGGCGACAGAACTCACGCGTGGCCCCGCAGACGACGGCGGAGCCCGGCTCGTTCCAGGCGGGCGCGGCCGACAGCTTGTGATGCTTGTTTAATTTTCATCTCCGCAGGGAGGCCGACCGCGGGTGACGGGGGGAGGGGCGGCCCCGGGGGGAGGGGGGTTCTGGGAAATTCAATCAGCGCCGCTCGGTCCCTTGATGGTGTTGTTTCGGCCCGGTGCGCCGGCTTCTAGAAAACACCGCGGAGAGCCGCTGGTCACCAGATCACAGCTCAGACAAGCGTGTGTGTGTGTGTGGTTGGGGGTGTGGGTGTGTGTGTGGGTGTGTGTGAGTGTGGATGTGGGTGTGTGTGTGTGTGGGTGTGTGGGCGTGTGTGTGGGCGTGTGTGTGTGTGTGGGTGTGTGTGTGAGTGTGGTGTGGGCGTGTGTGTGGGCGTGTGTATGTATGTGTGTGTGTGTGTGTGTGGGGGGGTGTGGGTGTGGGTGTGTATGCATGTGTGTGTGTGTGTGGGTGTATGTATGTGTGTGTGGGTGTGTGGGTGTGTGTGTGTGTGTGTGTGGGTGTGTATGTGTGTGTGTGTGAGTGTGGATGTGGGTGTGTGTGTGTGAGTGTGGGTGTGTGGGCGTGTGTGTGGGCGTGTGTGTGTGTGTCATGTGCATGTCATGAATAGATAAGACTAAATTGGCTTATGCATTGTGCGACGGTGTGTGTGTTGTGCATGGGTGTTGTTGTTGTGTGAGTGTGTGTCTATATGTAGTGTTTTCTTATTCCATCAGCTAGATACAAACTCACAGCCGTCAGGCTCAGCTGGGGGGTTAGCAACACAGCGTTAGCAACATTCCTTACATGGCATCATGCTATGTACTGTATATACAGTATATATATAGGTTATTTAACAATAAATAGTTCAACATCTAAAATAGCTTCTAGCATATTCTACATATTATTCTATATTCTATATATCTTCTATATACATATTCTATATTCTATATATGCTATATGCTAGCATATTCATCTAGCATATAGCATCCTCTAACCCTTTCCTGAGGACGGCAGGGTTCCAAACGGTAAAAGTGTGTTTGGTGGTGTACTGAGTGAATCCTGAGCTGGCAGCGTGAGTCATGTCCCGGTTCTGCTTCCAGCTGCCTCCGCTGCACAGCTGCTGAGTAAATCCTCTCCTGGCTCCTCTACACTCAGGATGTAATACCGCCTGACAAGATAGAGCAGGGGGACGTGGGAGGGAGGGAGGGAGGGAGGGAGGGAGGGGGAGAGGGAGAGGGAGACCGAGAGAGAGAGAGAGAGAGAGAGAGAGAGAGAGAGAGAGAGAGAGAGAGAGAGAGAGAGAGAGAGAGAGAGAGAGAGAGAGAGAGAGAGAGAGAGAGAGAGAGGGGGGGGTAGCAGGTGTTGAGGGGCCTGTTCAGACTTGTGGCATGGTGAGGAAATTAACCTGATCCATCTCCATGAGGACCTAGGAGAGGCCTTAATGGATCCAGCCAGTGATACAGTGTAGCAGAGGAAAACAGGCTCAGTCTACTAACACAGAGCAGGCTATTTTAAGATGTTTACTATGAATAACATGCTCTAGGAGGGTGTGTGTGTGTGTGTGTGTGCGCGCGTGCGTGCGTGCGTGCATGTGTGTGCGTGTGTGTGTGCGTGCGTGTGTGCGTGTGTGTGTATGTGTGTATGTGTGTGTGTGTGTGTGCGTGTGTGTGCGTGCGTTGCATCATGTTATTCGTCAGCTAGTGGGTTTTGGAGGCTGATTACAAAAGGTTTCATCACCTCAGGTCCATCGGCTCCAGATGACACACGTCCAGCAACCCGCCCCAAAATGTCGGTTATCAGACCCCTATGTTGTTCCTGCCTGTCCAAGGTTCACTCACTGTGAGGGAACTTTGAAGAGCTAGCATCTACGGATAAATCTAGAACCAGCATCAGTAATGTCGAATAATGACTTCACAAGTTCTAACGTCACAAAAATAGACCTTAGAAGTCATAATATCATAAATTAGTCATAGGGGCTTCAAATAACAGCATTATCCCTGTGGATGTATGAAGCCCGCGTTAAATAATTAAAAATGATTGTGATTTCCCTGACGTGTTTTCCGAAGGCGTTTTGTTCCTCGTTCGCCGTGGTGTCGAGTGTCTCCTCGAACAATCCCGCCTCCACGCTCCCGAACACACGGCCCGGTCGGGACGTCAGCGCGGTACACTATTCACCACCCCGGGGACCAATAGAATGCAAGGACACCCGATCGGGTCGGTCGGAACCAGTTTGAACCGGTCCTCCAACCGATTTGAATGTTGCACTATCGTTGATCGACGTGTATCATGCTACAGCGACATTATCAAAAACTTGTTTCCCTAGTGAGCAAGTTACAGGTCCATACGCGATAAGAATAGAATAGTATGACTCGTTTTATAGATAGATATATTTTATTTCATATTTTACTGCCTTTATAAATACAGTTGAGGTTTTACGTTTCAGCTTTCAGCTTTCAGTTCCAGGAACACACACAGGAACGTTTTGTGTTTTCTCAGTTTGTATGTATTTGTTTTTAAAGTGGGTTTTCGTCTCAAAATGGCCTCTCCGGCACCGACGGTCCAGTTTGGTTATCGTCCCCTCGCTGCCTCTTAGTTCTTGGCGCGCCGTCACATGATCGCTCTTCGCCCACCCCCAGTGTATTCTGGGTAATCGAACCAACCCACCACACAGTCCCTTTCACAAAGTGTTCGACAACACGTCAAACGAGGAGAACATATCTGGAGAAAGTATATCCGCTAATATTCATAGAGGATTTTTATCCACAAACAAAATGTCCGCCACAGTTGAACGCTGTGCATACGGTTCAACAGAGCCCTTATGAGATCACAAGTAAAGCGTTCACAGCACAACCACACACTGGTTTCTCATTCAGGAATGGTCATTTATGTGTATTTATGAAGAGCCTCTTTGTGAGGATCTTAGTCTTGAGTCTGGAGGAGGATTCTGTCCTACCGTATCCGTGTTACTAGAAGAATCTAGGCCAGCGCTCTCTGAACGTTTCATCAAAGCATATCAAAATCAAACGCTCTGTTGCTGAGTTTGAGTCTGTCTCTTGGTGTAAAATATGTCTAAACTGACCTCTTTCTCTCTCTGTCTCCCCCTTCTCGCTCTCTCTCTCTGTCCGAATTTCTCACTCCTCTCTTTCTGTTTCACCCCCTCTCCCCCCCATTCTCTGTCTCTGTTTCCCCCCTCTCTCCCTCTTGCTCTCTCCCCTACTCCCTCTCTTCCCCCTTTTTCATCTGTCTATGTCTCTCTCTCTCTCTCTCTATGTCTACCCCCTCCCCTCTCCCTCTCTCCCCCAATGTCTCCCCCCTCCCCCCTCTCTCTCCCCCCCTCTCCCCCCTCTCTCCCCCCTCTCCCCCCTCTCTCCCCCCCTCCCTCCCCTAGGTCGTAGCCCAGGCGGTTCTGTTCCTCTGTATGAACACAGCAGGGGTGTTCATCAGCTACCTGTCGGACCGGGCCCAGCGCCAGGCCTTCCTGGAGACCAGGCGCTGCATCGAAGCCCGCCTCCGCCTGGAGACCGAGAACCAGAGACAGGTGAGCCTCCGCCTGGAGACCGAGAACCAGAGACAGGTGAGCCTCCGCCTGGAGACCGAGAACCAGAGACAGGTAGACCTACCCCATACTAGAGAACCAGAGACAGGTAGACCTACCCAGACTAGAGAACCAGAGACAGGTAGACCTACCCCAGACTAGAGAACCAGAGACAGGTAGACCTACCCCAGACTAGAGAACCAGAGACAGGTAGACCTACCCCAGACCAGAGAACCAGAGACAGGTAGACCTACCCAGACTAGAGAACCAGAGACAGGTAGACCTACCCCAGACCAGAGAACCAGAGACAGGTAGACCTACCCCAGACTAGAGAACCAGAGACAGGTAGACCTACCCAGACTAGAGAACCAGAGACAGGTAGACCTACCCCAGACTAGAGAACCAGAGACAGGTAGACCTACCCCAGACTAGAGAACCAGAGACAGGTAGACCTACCCCAGACCAGAGAACCAGAGACAGGTAGACCTACCCCAGACCAGAGAACCAGAGACAGGTAGACCTACCCCAGACCAGAGAACCAGAGACAGGTAGAACTACCCAGACTAGAGAACCAGAGACAGGTAGACCTACCCCAGACCAGAGAACCAGAGACAGGTAGACCTACCCAGACTAGAGAACCAGAGACAGGTAGGCCTACCCCAGACCAGAGAACCAGAGGCAGCTTGGTCCATTCGATTCAGATCCATGTCCTTCAGGAGCAGGTAGGGTACGGGTGCACCCTGGTCAAGGATGTCATCAGGTACACTGCAGACATTGGGGATCGAACCCAGAACCTTTCAGCTGGGAGACAATTACCAGCCAATGCTGACACTCAAAAATAGTCCAACAAAAAGAACAGGGTTAAAGGTTATCTAAGGTCCAGCCTCTGGCTCGGGGACGCCGAGGATTTGAACCCAAAACCTTTTGTCTGGGAGTTCCTCTACTTTTCTCTTCTTTTTCTAAGGCTACAGGACGGACTGTAATGAGAAGATTGTTATTGATCGATTGTTATTGATCCAGGCCTGTTACAATCAGCCTGCGGTAATACTGCCAATTCACTTAACAGAAATACACGCAGGATAACACACACACACACACACACACATACACACACACACACACACACACACACACACACAGAGTCAGGGAGAGTTTGTGTTCGTCTATATTTGTTTCTGTGTGTGTGTGTGTGTGTGTGTGTGTGTGTGTGTGTGTGTATTTACTCAGCGGTTCAGCATGAACACACATCATAAAAAGAGGGAAAGAGAGGGAGAGAGAGAGAGGAGGAGAGAGAGAGGAGAGAGAGAGAGGGGGAGAGAGAGAGGAGAGAGAGAGAGAGAGAGAGAGAGAGAGAGAGAGAGAGAGAGAGAGAGAGAGAGAGAGAGAGAGAGAGAGAGAAAGAAAGTGTTTCCTCGAAGGCAGGGCCGGCCTGGTGATATCCTCTCTAATGGAACCAGAGCATCGGGGGCCCCGGCCCCTAATGTGGACTAATGAGTAATAACCATTACTGATGTCACTGCCGCTTCCCAGCAATACTGAGGCCGCCATTGGCTGCTGGGTTTGTCTGGCGCCGATGCAATCACCACAACTGCTCAGCCATCACCGAACACCGCTGGGGCTCACGACACCTCAACCACACCCTGTGCGAGGTCACGATGAGGTCACGATGAGGTCACAACCCCGCTGCGACATCACACACCCTGTCAACGCCATGACCTCGCCGAGATGTCACGATGGGGTCACGATGATGTCACGATGGGGTCACGATGAGGTCACGATGAGGTCACGATGAGGTCACGATGAGGTCACGATGCCATGACCTCACTGAGATGTCACGATGAGGTCACGATGAGGTCACGATGAGGTCATGATGAGGTCACGACGAGGTCACCGCGACGTCACATACAGACACTCAAAGCGGATTTAAGATTTGTTCCTGAGGTTATGGGTTCTGGACGTAGCTTTCACCTTTCACCTTTCACCTTTCACCTTTCACCTCGATACGGAATCACAGCCGTGAACTTCATTCTATGAGCGTCTCACATCGTAACCCTGAGCTCGATCAAAGGTATTGCTAGCTGGCAGAGAAGTTGCACCGCTACAGTTTAAAGCCACCACTGATCTCTAGCGCTGCGATTCCCACACGTTCACCGGGCCGCTGATACTACGGGTAGATGTGCACGGGGTTAAGACAACGGCCACCAACGTAGATGCACAAAAACACTGGGGTTAGTTAGTTAAAAGTCAGGGTCGCAAACACTTTCACACCTAAGTGTAGACGGTTGGTAAACGGTTGGGAACTAGTGGGTTTGAACATTTAGAAATAACAACATGGTTTGGGTTTGTTGCACAACACAAAAATGAACCGCTTGGCTTTTATAAAGGCCAACACTTTTGTGCAGCGATCTTCTCCCTCTCCACGCCCCGGAGTCATGCTAGCAATATAGCGCTAGGTTAGCCACGCTCGACTGGTGAACCAGACAGTCTGACCCTGCCCTCTCTGCTCTACTGACTCCAGGCCATCTCTGCAACCTCAACGAGAGGACCCCCGACGTGTAGAGCCACTCATTATGTAACAAAACCTATTAGCTCGTGTGCTAGCCAGTTCTTTAGCTAACTATTCAGCTAAACAGCTAGCTAACATCCAGGCTTTGGCTAAACAGCTAGCCAGCATACTGGCTTCAGCTCAACAGCTAGCTAGCATACCAGCTTCATATCAACAGCTATTTAGCATACCTGTCCTGGAACGGGGATCCTAATCGTGTCTGTTTATTCAAGGCTTGGCTCCATGGGCTTTTCGTAACTTCTCCTGGATATGGAAATGACTACAGCACGTTTTATAGCACTTTTAGCCACAAAAGGCCACCGAGGACGCTTCCTAATTAATGGTTGCCATTCACCCACGCAGAGACCCATAATTTAACCGCCGTTAGCCCTCAGTGGCATCCATCTACCTGCTCTTCAACAGCCGTTAGCGGTTAGGTGGCTAGCTAGCAGCTCTCTGCTCATGTTGGAGGCAAGCTAGCTGAGCCAAGCAAACCCTCAGGTGGTGAGACGACCTAATTTAACTCCCACGCTATCGCTGTCCTTGGGCCTTTTTAGATTCTAACTGTAGCAAAAGCGGTGGAACAATAGACTTGACAGATAAGTGCTACAGAGATATGGGCTTCCCAGTTCAGTTCAGCTAGCTAGGTTCAACCCATTTTAGTTTATCTAGCTAGGCTTAACCCAGTTCAGGTCAGCGAGCTAGGTTCAACCCATTTTCCACCGATCCTTCCAGAATTAAAACCAGCGTGCACCCAAATCTTGACTGCTCATATGCCACTCATGTAGACCGTAGAGAAGGGAATTTGTGTGTCATATACACATCCGTCTCATTGTGCAGAACCCACATCTGTCCTGTAGCAAACAACGCCACATCTGGCACGAAGCGACAGCATGGCCTGATGTGACGTGATGTAGCTGACTAGCCGTAGCCTACGTGGGCGTGTCCAAACATGAGAGACGCTATTGTGACGCTATTATTATTAACAGTAATAATCCGAGAGACTATGTGTCGGCAGCTCGCCTCTCTCTTCCAACCTCCTCTCTCTATTTCTTCTGTCGCTCTCCTCACCCCTTTCTCTCGTCTGCTCGCCATCTCCATTTCACACTCTATTTTGTTGTCTCTCCCTCTATCTTAGGGTCTCTCTTCCTCTCTCTCTCTCTGCATCTCTCTCTTCATCCATCTCTCTCTCTATCTCTCTCTGTCTCTTCATCTCTGAGTCTCTCTCTCTGTCAGTCTCTCTATCTGAGTCTCTGTCTGTCTCTAGCTCTGAGTCTCTCTCTCTGCATCCCTCTCTCTCTCTCTCCATCTATCTCTCTCATCCATCTTTCTCTCTATCTCTCTCTCTGTCTCTCCATCTCTGAGTCTCTCTATCTCTGAGTCTCTCTCTGTCTCTAGCTCTGAGTCTCTCTCTCTCTCTCTCTCTCTCTCTCTCTCTCTCTCTCTCTCTCTCTCTCTCTCTCTCTCTCTCTCTCTCTCTCTGAGTCTCCCTCCCTGTCTCTCAGTCTCTCTCTCTCTCCCTCCCTGTCTCTCAGTCTCGGTCTCTCTCGTTCTCCCTCCCTCCCTGTCTCTCGGTCTCGGTCTCTCTCGCTCTCCCTCCCTCCCTGTCTCTCGGTCTCGGTCTCTCTCGCTCTCCCTCCCTCCCTGTCTCTCGGTCTCTCTCGTTCTGTTGTTCGGCGGTTTGAAGAGGTCCTTCAGAGCTCTCAGACGTCGGGTCTAGAGGGGACCAGAGGGCCTCGTCCTTCCTGGCGGACAGACGGACAGCCAGACGGATGCTTTACGGCGAACCTCTGTTGCTTTCTGATGAGCTGTGTGTCTGAAGAGGCGGACAGATCTGCAGACGTCGCGTCTGTCCTCCAAAACAGAAAGGAAGAGCACAGACCGATCCAGACCCAGCGGAAGCAGCTCCCCACGGCCGAGGGCAGCTCAGCACAACATGAAGCTGCAGATTTACTGCATATAGATGACACAGAGTTCAATTCAAACTAACTAGAATTAGTTGATCAAAATAGGAAAATCGAAACGTAACCCTCTCCAACCTAACGCCCAAACTTACCCATCTCTAACAAAATACCCTAAACAAAACCATCTCTGACCTAATACCTAAACTAACCGTTTCTAACATACTACCTTAATTAACCATCTCTAACCTAATACCTAAACTAGCCCATCTCTAACCTAATACCTAAACCAAACCATTTCTAATCCTATACCTCTAACCCTGAACTCTGCACTTTCTTCTGGGGGAGCCCCTCCCTCCAGCCTACCTCGTTAAGCAATCAACCAAACGAGCAACACCTGAGCGCCAATCAAGCAGGGCAGCCAGGTTCCAGCCAGACTGGTACGTTGTGGCCCACCTTTGTTGCCCCAGACGGAATTGAAGTGTGACTGTGTGCGTGTGCTGGTTCTGGTTCTGCTCAGGAGAGGCTGGTGCTGTCGGTCCTGCCTCGCTTCGTAGTGCTGGAGATGATCAACGACATGACCAACGTGGAGGAACAGCACCTGCAACCCCAGTTCCACCGCATCTACATCCACCGCTACGAGAACGTCAGGTGGGTTCGCGCTTCCTGGACACGTCATTCTGACATGTCGTTTCCTGGATTATTAATGTCACTATGTATGTACGTGGATTGGAATATGACTATAACATTTGTAAAATGGGTATATTTGGATATGTAATGAAGTTTTCTGGAATATTGATGTGGTGTGTACGTGGAGTGAGGTTTTCTGGAATATTGATGTGATGTTTTCTGGAATATTTATGCGATGTACACATGGAGTGTGGTTTTCTGGAATATTTATGTGATGTGAGTTTTTCTGGAATATTTATGCGATGTGAGTTTCTAGAATAATAATGTGATGTGGGGTTTTCTGGAATATGAATGAGGTGTTGCGTGTGTCGTGCAGCATCCTGTTTGCGGACGTTAAAGGCTTCACCAACCTGTCCACCACCCTGTCGGCCCAGGAGCTGGTCCGCATGCTCAACGAGCTGTTCGCTCGCTTCGACCGGCTCGCTCACGTGAGTCACGCCATGCTTTACCACTTTACCTCCCTCCGTTTCCCTCCCTACCTGTGTCCATCCATCCATCATCTCTCTGTCGCTCCACCTCTCCATCTCGCTATCGCTCCAGCTACCTAGCCGTCCATCCATTCCTTCATCTATAAATCTCTCCATCCACACTTCAATCTGTCATTCTTTTCTTCTTCTATCTCCTTCTATCTATTGCTAGCATGACTTCTAGCTCTCTGTTCATCTCTCCCTCTCCCTCTCCCTCTCCCTCTCTCTCTCTTTCCCTCTCCCTTTCTCTGCCTCTCCCTCTCCGTCGATCCCTCTCTATCCCCCATCCCTCCATATATCCATACCTCCAGCACTCTCTCTCCATCTATTCATCCTGCTCTCTATTTTCCATCCGTCTATAATTCAATTTATCCATCGCTCCATCATCTTATCATCAGCCCATCCCTCCCTCCCTCCTCCTCCCTCCCTCCCCCCTCTCTCCTTCCCTCCATCCAGCTGACATCATATATCCATCCATATATCACTCTTTATTTCCCTCCTGGGATTACTATGGTACACCGTATCATCCCTCTTTCTCTCTCTCCCTCTGTCCCTCCGTCCCCGTTAACACCATGAGGTGGGGGTGTTCTTCCCCTCGATGACGCGTTCACGATAACCAAGTGCTGCAGACGGTTCAGACTCCGCACGGAGACAGTCTGAACCGGTTAGGAGAGAGAGAGAGAGGGATGGGGATTGAATCGGTTACAAGGTGTATTGCCTGCATGGTTAGCGCTTCATTCCAGCTTTATTCCAGCTTTATTCCAGCTTTATTCCAGCTTTATTCCAGCTTTATTCCAGCTTTATTCCAGCTTTATTCCAGCTTTATCCCAGCTTCTTTCAAGCTTCGTTCGTAGACAGACATCTCCCCCCCCCGCGGTTGTCCACACACTCCTTCAGGCGCGCATTTGTAGAGACGTGTTGACGGCGTGTTATTTCACGTCTCTCTGGTCCCTCCCCCTCCTGTTGTCATGAATCCCCCTGCCGGTGATTTGATTGGCCGGTGGTGTGTGTTTCTTTTTTTTAGGAACACCACTGTCTGCGAATCAAAATCCTGGGAGACTGCTACTACTGCGTGTCAGGTCTGCCGGAACCGCGGCCCGACCACGCCCACTGCTGCGTGGAGATGGGCCTCAGCATGATCAAGACCATCAGGTAGTAGAGAGAGAGAGAGAGAGAGAGAGAGAGAGAGAGAGAGAGAGAGAGAGAGAGAGAGAGAGAGAGAGAGAGAGAGAGAGAGAGAGAGAGAGAGAGAGAGAGAGAGAGAGAGAGAGAGAGAGAGAGAGAGAGAGAGAGAGAGAGAGAGAGAGAGAGAGAGAGAGAGAGAGAGAGAGAGAGAGAGAGAGAGATGGCCGGTTGGGTGACGGCAGCCGTGTTCTTATTGGTTGGGCTGTTGAGTCCGCCCCCCTTGGGCTCGGTGATGCAATCGGGGGGGAAAAAAGCCTTTAGCTTTACTTTGTTGAAGAGGTGGAGGACGGGAGATGTTTCATGGCAGTATTGGAGGTTATTTTGCAGTTGAAGATTGGAACTTATAAATTGGATTCAGTCTCAGCAGTGGTAACGGCAGTAGTAGTATTAGAAGTATACTACTAGTAGTGGTAGTAGTAGTAGTAGTATACTGGTAGTAGTAGTAGTAGTATACTAGTAGTAGGTAGTAGTAGAGTATACTAGTAGTAGTAGTGTTACTAGCTGTAGTAGTGGTACTGGCTGTAGTGGTAGTGGTACTAGCTGTAGTAGTAGTAGTAGTGGTACTAGCTGTAGTAGTAGTAGTAGTGGTACTAGCTGTAGTAGTAGTAGTAGTAGTAGTAGTAGTGGTAGTGGTACTAGCTGTATTAGTATTAGTAGTAGTGGTACTAGCTGTAGTAGTAGTGGTAGTAGAATCATCAGTGATAGTAGATCATAATAGAGTACTCTTGCCGTATTTGTGAAAGCTGTTTGAGTGTTTTTCCACAGCAACACGAAACACTTCGAGGTCACACACAGCGAGTGTGTTTTCCCACACGCTGACGCTAACCCAGCTCTCAGCTCCAAGCTCCCTGCACAACACCACCAGATCGTTGCTGTACTTTACAACCCAGGCAGTCATCTTAGTGAAACCCAAACCACGGGCGACTGTAGAAATTCTAATTCCAAGTCGCGGCATGGCTTTTCAGAATCGAGCTAAAGCACTGGTGATGGCACAACATCTAGCGCTGCAGACGGCACCGCTAGATGTTTATCATGAACTTCATTCTGTCAACCGCGCCGCTAAGCTAAGCTACGCTACGCTAAGCCCTTAGTTTTTAAACCTGAGGCCTCCTCATTTATATGAGAGATAGGGAGGGAGGAGAGAGAGGAGGGAGGAGAAAGGGGAGGAGAGGGAGGGATGAGAGAGCTGGAGGGGAGAAGAGAGGAGAGGAGAGATGGGGAGGAGGGGGGGAGGGTATGGCTGAGAGGGGGAGGAAGGGGGAAGTGGGGTGAGAGATAAGAAGAGAAGGGAATAGGGGAGGATAGAGAGCCAAGGACAAAGGAGAGAACGGAGGAGGGGAGCGAGTGAGGAGACTAAACTAAATGAGAGGAAAGCATTATCTCTTTCCTATGAAACATTCATTTGTTTTTAACCGCCGCTCTTTTGGGTGATGATTTGTGGGCATGGGGGGGGGGGGGGGGATTAAACCCAGCCTCAACGGCTTTGAAATACTTCAAGAAACGCGTTGAAAAGATTTCAGAAAACTTTCTTTAGTCCACCTCTGAACGGCGTTCCCTGGTGGCAGGGAAGTCATGCCGATGACTTCTGAACGCTCATGAATCCCCACATGAACCCGCTTGGCTTGTGTTGCAAAATGAAAACTTTATTGATCAGATCAACTTTATTGAGGACGAGAAACGTTGGAGTCACAGCATCCAAATGACCAGACGGTCAGGACATTGAAACGGGATAAAAGAATAAGAAATATACAAAACAAATATCTAATCCTTAATATAAGACGTAGAAATTAAACAACGTTATTATATGCTACATTATTTATACAGTTTACAGTTTACAGTTTGTCTAAAGTCACATAATTATCACATATAGGCGATATATCACTGTAGGCGAGTGAATTGTATTCCTTATCCAATCAAAAGGTAAACGTTCCTCAGAGATAGCAGTTAAACCACCGCATCTCTCTCTCTCCCTCCCTCTCTCCTCTTTTTTTCTCTCTCTCTCTCTCTTTCTCTCTCTCTCTCCTCTTTTTTTCTCTCTCTCTTCTCTCTCTCTCCCCTCTCTCTCTCTCCTCTCTCTCTCTCTTCTCTCTCTCTCTCTCTTTTCTCTCTCTCTCTCTCTCTCTCTCTCTCTCTCTCTCTCTCTCTCTCTCTCTCTCTCTCCTCTCCATTGTCATGGTTCTGATATTCATTATGGTGAAGCGTGAAATAAGTCTGAGGATTGTCGCCAGCGTCGGTCTGTTCTTCTGCTGGAAGACAACCCACCTCCCATGCTCTCCCAATTATAAAGTCTGAAATGAAAACGCTACGTTTGTTAACAGGTCTGAAATGTCAGCTGGAAAATGGAATTCTTTTTACTCTTCGGAGACACAGTGTTATGCCTTAATGCATTGTTTCGGTTCACTTATGAACAGCGGTGGCTAATTGACTGTCTTCTTTTTCCCAGCGAAAGGTCAGTTTTATGAATCTTGATCAGTGCCGTTCATTTTAACACCAAACATTTGAATTTTAAACGTGTGTACCTGTGTGTCGACCAACTGTGCTTGAGAGAATAATGGGAGAACAAAAATGTCCACATTGACTGATTGTTAACGAGCCTAAACGATGAATCAGCAACATACAACTCATACATTAAGCACATTTTTAACATCCTTTTGAATTGAGCAACAAGACCCAGTAAAAATATACCATCTCCATGGTTACCAATGACCAGCCACAGAGGCTGATGGGTAATGTAGTATTTACGATGTGAAATAACCAACCGACAGAAGATCTAGAGCAGTGGTTCCCAACCGGGGGTCGCGACCTCTATAGCAGATGCACACCTTAACGCTCTGAACTTTGCTTCATGTCCAAATAATAACGCACTCATAATCCAGAAAACGTTGCCACACACACACACACACACACACACACACACACACACACACACATACTGCCGCAGCAAACCCCACGCCATGCTAGTTAACCAAGGGCCCCGAGGGCCAAAGTGTGCCACCACCGACCGACACCCCCGCCCCCCCCCCCCCCCCCCCCCCCCCTAACCGATGGTGTTCCCGCCGTGCGTTGGGTCCGCAGGTACGTGCGGTCGCGTACGAAGCACGACATCGACATGCGGATCGGGATCCACTCGGGCTCGGTCCTGTGCGGCGTGCTGGGCCTCAGGAAGTGGCAGTTTGACGTGTGGTCCTGGGACGTGGACATCGCCAACAAGCTGGAGTCCGGAGGCATCCCCGGGTGAGTGGGCATGCATGGGTTCAGACGCAATGCAGAGCTTTCTGAGAGTGGCCGGGGGGTTAGGAGAGAGAGATAGAGAGAGAGAGAGAGGGAGGGATGGGGATTGAATCGGTTACAAGGTGTATTGCCTGCATGGTTAGCGCTTCATTCCAGCTTTATTCCAGCTTTATTCCAGCTTTATCCCAGCTTTATTCCAGCTTTATTCCAGCTTTATCCCAGCTTTATTCCAGCTTTATTCCAGCTTCTTTCAAGCTTCGTTCGTATACAGTCTTCGACTTGGTGAAGAACTGAACACCATTTATTTGAGCATTTGGCAGATACCTTTACCCAAAGCGACTTTTTAGAAACTATTTTACAGGCCATTAAGCCTCTGAACTCTCCTGCCCCCTGCATTAGGTGCACTGTTATTCTCGAACAGTAAAGTTTTAGTTTTTTTCAGTGGAAACGCAGTGGTGACAATGTCCCACGTGTTGTCGCGCCGCCTTTCTATCCACCAACACCCCCCGCTGTCGTCCTGCACACGTCGGCATCCCTTGCGCCGCAAACCCACCCATCGCCACCCATCGATAACGTGTTCTGAAACCCCCCCCCCCGGGAAACCCCCGGAACCCCCCGCAGGCGGATCCACATCTCCAAGGCGGCGCTGGACTGCCTGAACGGCGACTACGAGGTGGAGGAGGGCCACGGCAAGGACCGCAACGACTTCCTGCGGCGCCACAACATCGAGACGTTCCTGATCAAGCAGCCCGAGGAGGGCCTGCTCAACCTGCCCGAGGACATCATGAAGGAC